>JAMKCH010000279.1:0-61415 GCA_023653785.1 Ophioderma brevispina | reverse complement strand
ATAATTGTGTGAATTTGCTAGATGCACTCAGAATACAGAAAACTCAGCCCTTTTTTGAGTTGCCTGCCTTAAGACAAGAAGGCACTTAAGCTATCACTTTGTCCACTGTTGTCTGTTTGCCTCTAATATGCACATACTTTGATGGATTTAAACCAAACTTGATTTATAGGTGCGTCATGGGATCCCTGATTTGCTGATGAGGTCAAAGGTCACATACCAAGGTCAAATAGGCTGAAAATGTAAAATTGGCCTCAATTGAAAAGTTGAACTTCAACAGAAACTCACACTTGTTTGATGTCAAAAGTCACATACCACGGTCAAAGGTCATATGAGGCCCAAACGGCCAGGTAGGTTTGAATACATCAGATTCAATCGTATTCCCAATATGCAAAGAATATATAGAGTCAATAATCAAAACAATCTCTTCACAAAACTGGAATACTTTCCAGACAGTGAATTTGTTGTGGCAATTTTTTCATTTTTGTGGATAATGCAGGAGTGATCCCCTTGGATTTAAAGCTACCCATGACATCTCGGTGGAATATATTTGAGAGGTTATCCCATTTATTTGACCATTGCTATATTTACATTTTCACAATTTGGTTGAATTGACAGTGTTTGACACTGTTTCCCACCCCAGTGGTGTGATGTGAATTTAAAGTACAAGCAAGGGTCCCTTTATGACTAAATTTCAACACCAAGCTCTTGTTATATTTAATTCAAGTCCCGCTTCTCTTGATCTCAATTCAAGGTGTAAATATCCCGGTCACAATTCAACACAGTGCTGTAACAGAGTCAGAAAGAACAAATATCCCAAAAGCTCCTTGAACTCTAAATTATTAGTTTATATGACTTTGGGAAGAAAATGGTAGTGGTGCCCTATAAGTGCAGTACATTTTCATTTGATAGTAATTTAGAGGAGAATTGACTATCATAATTATTTTGTAATATCACCCCAATCTAATTTTGCCCTTTATGAAAGAATTATTTCAAATACTACAAATTTACACAAAGTCCTACTTGCATCAAAAAGCTGGAAAAATGTAAATTTCTGGCAAGCTGGCAACAAAATCTCAACAAAAAAGAAACATTTCCCTTCACATTCTAATGTATGTATTTATTTTTTTAACCACAAATTTCAAAACACCAAATTTCATGGCAAGGAAACTAATGCAAATTTCCCATTTATTCCTGACCTGATCAGAAATGCTATTAGATATTTTACCTTCTTGTAAATTTGAAAGAAATAAGAATTCATTCATGATTGACTTTATTTTGCCCTGGGCAGTATTTAGGACACATTTGCAATTATTTTTATCAGGTTTGAGTTCTATATTTGATGGATGAAGATTTCCTGTAAAAAATTATATTTGCATTATCGTGTAATTGAGCTCTCTTCGGCGGCAATTTAGAATAATCTCCATATTTGAGTAGTAATAGTAATCATTAATTTTCAGCATATGAATTTATATTTTTAATTAAGTGGTCAAATCATATTAAGTATATAAGTTTACATGTTTGTAAGACTATATTGAATGAATTGTCTGAGTTGTAAAATGTGTAAGATCAATGAAGGGAAATTAAACTTGCGATGTCATGGATATTTTGTGGACAAAAACAAAGCACACACACAGGAAAAACACCAACACAAAAACACCACAACAAACACAAACCACACACCACAACCAACAGAAACAAAAAACACTTGGAAAAATACCACTGACAAACAGGGGAAAAAACAGGAAGCTATGATTGTTGGAAGGGGATTATGAATTATTTGTCCATAAAATTGGCATACTTAGGCGCAACCTGTTTAAGGATAACATCTACTGCTATCGAAACTATCCAACCATACCACTATAGTGTTATTAAAAACATGGGATCTCATTAATCCCAGTATGACGAGGTCAAGTAGATGCACTTCAGTTACATCTGCGGTATCCATTAATTTAGTGTTCGGTGTGGGGACTTTGAAGACGCAATTGAAGGAACATCCCATATGGCATTCTATTCCCATTAGCACTGAATACAGTAATAGCGATAGAGATATTAGAGCAGAGATATGATATATATAGATATATATATATATATATATATATATATATATATAGATAGATATATATCTAAAACCCTATATCGCACCTTTGGGAGACAATGATCTTTGTTATGTACTAATGAATACTTGGGAGCCATTACTGTTCTCCCTAACGTTGCCTTTGAATAGATGCGGTTTTCATTCCGTCCAAAAGATATGAATTATTAATTATGCAACGGAAGGAGTAATCTACTAGATAACAAAGGATTTAATATAATAATTTAAAATAATTATAGAGCTTCATTCAGTAATGAATTATCAATGTCTCCCTAATATACCATTTGCGCTTTTATATATAACCATATATCGCACCTTGGGAGACAATGATCTTTGTCATTGTAATATGAATACGTGAGGGAGACATTTACGGTCTCATAAGTCCTTTTTTAGAATTGCTGGTTAAAAACTAGAGAGCTCATTATAAGCTAAGGAATTATTTAAATGTCTCCCTAATATACCATTTGTAGATTTTATTATATATATATATATATATATATATATATATACTTTATATATTTTACTAGATTGAACCATAGGGCGAAAATATACTATTATTATGTATATAATGGAGCCTTGCTTATTATGCGAATTAATTTAATATTCCTGGTTATGTTAGCTAATGGATATCTCTTCATTGCATAAATTAATATTAATTTCTTTTGACGGAGTTAACGGAAACAAAAGATAAGTTAAGCGAACAAAATTTCGCCAACGTCCAAATCTATGTTATGAATAGAAAATTTCGCCTAGCGTAGGATCTAGGATATAGTGAATATAATATAGATTAATATATAAGATATCAGTTGTCTTATCTCAAACTGATATTACAGCAATAATAGCACAGTTTGGAAAGAGCGCCCCAAATTGTTCAAATTTGTGAGCATTTATACCACGTTGTGTTCATAAAGTGTGTGGTAAATAGTACCTCGTGAAACGTAAGCGAAAGTAGAAAGTATGTATGCAAAGAAGGGAATTTGTAATATATTCGAGGATCCCTGATCCTAATTCAACAGCAGTGCAGGTGCTGGAAAAGTGAAATTTTGTTAATATCCATTTCATTGGCCCTTGGGGGGGGGGATTATTAAAAGAAAAAAATAAAAACATTTAATTACAAAATTCCTTTTGTGCAACACATGATTATAGAGAAGTTTCCAAGCTTTACATTCACCGGGTTTGAGAGTAGTAAAAGGTCTGAAGGTAAATTTGGGCCGACAAAAGTGCGGTGAGCGGACTGTGGCGAGGGAGTGTAGTAAGTAAGGTAGACCCATGTGGCTGTGTAGGAAGAGGGTATAAAGCAAATCAGTGCGGGTTGTGAGAAATGTGGGAATTGGGAAATGGGAACGGAAAAAAAATAGATCCTGGGAAGATAACCAAAGCTGAGAGAGTACCCCCAAGTTTGGCAAGAGTTAAGCGATCTTATATGTGTGGAGGATGCGAGAAAGGTGAGGGAGGGAGGTTGAACAGGAGAACGTGGTGTGATGAGGTGGAATGGTGAGGAGTCAATACCTGGGGACGGGGTTAGTGGGGTGGTGGAGGCAGGTGGCTGTGGGCTGTAGAGTGAGGTATGGGTGGGTGAAGTTTAGGGAATGTATGTGGGGGTGTGCAAGGGAAAAGATATCATTTTGAAGATGAGGTATGGGTATAAGAGTGTGTGGAAAAATCAGTGATGCTTGTATGGGAGGGAGACATGGTCTGATGTGCAAATGAGATGTGGATTGATGAGTCCCAGAGAGAGCAATGATGAGCCGAGTGTGGTGTGAAGTTGTGGATAGATGACAGACTGAGGAAGTGATGCAGATGTTGGGTTTGGAAGAAGCGGTGGACTGGTTGGTGAAGGCGAATAGTGTATGTTGGTCATAGTTATGACACGTGCTGAGGAAGAGATGGAAAGCATATTTTAAGCGGGCGGTGAGTTTGAGTGGTGGGAGGTTGAGGAGGGGACGTACCCAAAGAGATATGGAAGAAGCAAGTGGAGGAGAGTCGGAGGGTTGTTTGTGGATGGAGGGATGAATTGAATTGAGCGAAAAGTGGAAGGAGGGAATAGGGCAGTGCTGCGAGTGTTGTAGGGAAGCCAGCCCACCCCCTTTGCGGGGACAAAACTGGATATTCAAACTTTTGGATTTACCCAAGTGTACACAAGCTTGCACATATGCCCACACTCACATACGTGTGCATGCACACATACTTTCACAAGCATGGCTGACATTGCACCATATGAAATACCAATTTGCATGAACCAAGCATAACACACAAAGAATACCCACATGTATGCACAAACATATGTATGCAACACTCTGAAACATCATTCTAACCATTCATTCTAAAGTCCTGGCTATGTATCAGGGACTTAAGAAAAACAAAAGCAAAAATTAATGACCATTAGTGGCATTTGAAAAGGATACAGAGGAAACAAACAAAAAACTGGCGTAGAATGTGTGTACATGGCGTTGGTTGCTAATGTAGACTTCAGGATGCCAATAAATTTTCCATCATTTTTATTGAAGGAGGCCTTCCACTCTTACAGTCCTGTGTTTGCATTGCATGAACAACATCTCCAACTCATCAGTGTATTTGTGCATGCAATGCAATTAGGGGATTACCTCACATGTTTACGACAATAACTTGTGCACTCTAAAACATGACCTAGTGTGTCCACAGGAGGCTGAAAACTCCGGAGTTTCACAAAACGCTGGGTGGTCGATCGGAGTTTTTGGCCGTGTGGACGCATTAGGAGGTTTTTTACTTTACACTCCGGAGTTTTCTCAAGGGTATAGCGGGGGTTTTATGTAAAAAAAATAGTGGGTGAAACTCAAAACTCCAATAACACTCCGGAGTGTTTTGGAGTGTCGTGCGGTGTGGAAGTTCGGGGGAGAGTGAGCGGAGGACGGTGAATCGCAAGGTCATCTTTTGACAAATTTCCTGTGTTTGAATATCACGCGGAAAAGTGCAGGCTTCCGGATGGTGACTCTTCTACACTCGAAAGGCGAAGCGAGAGGAGACTGGTCAGGGGGTGATTTCAGAGTCGACCTGTGTGGGACGTAATTTGGAGTGTAAAGAAACAATTGATTTAATTTCCACCTCTGGAGTTTCAAACCTTTGGAGTTTTGTGGCCAGTGTGAAAGGATCCTGTATTTACACCCTCATGTTTCAGTTAATTGTACTGCTTGTGTTGAAGCCAATTACACAGTGTGGCCTTCAAATTAGGAATTGGATTCCAGTGCACCAAAGTTCTTTCATGGCAAGAATTGTTCATAATTTATGAGTCACTTTTTTGTGCAAAACATTTACCACAATTAAAAAAAAAAAAAACAATGCAGTGATAAAAATAGTCGTACTTGTAGATTTTACAAAAAAAGGTCCTCTTCAGAACATTGTGAAAATTGCTTGCCAACAAATAATACCTTGTTTGACATTCTGCATGTACTTTCTGTTCTCAAACAGTGTTTTTGATGGTTCAAAGTGAGCTTCTAAAGAGACTTAATCCTAGTATTTTGTGTGAAAAGTTAAATGGACATAAATTTCACACAATTTTGCTTAAGAGATTAGAATGTCCACCTATATTGTTATCCTTCAACTCATATTATAAAGTTATACATGTGTGAGTGTTTTCTCAAATATAGACACAGATATTCCTATTTCAATTCCATTTTACTCTCACACTTAAACAAACATTAGTCATTACTGAGCCCCTTCACCTGATCAAGAATTTGTCTGGACACTATTGTGACGAGAATGCCCAGACAACTTCACTGCGTTCTATCCTACCATCACAGGGCACATATTTGTACTGTGGCAATGCATTCTCGGCCTGTGTAATATCCGGAAGAGGTGGTTGTTTGTGCGCATCAATTTGACACCTCACAAGATGATGCGGTGGTGACTGCCTTTCATGTTGTGTAGGAGTATGTACAGCTATGGTGGACATGATCATGTTACTGTGCTTTGCATCAAATATGAGTTTTGATGGATCTTATTCCAGATTGGAAGCTATTTGACCATTAAATTTGGCCAGTGAGTAAATTGTACATATGACATTAAAGTATTTTCAAAAATTTAGAAAGTAAATGTCATAAGTGTATGTTTTTTTTCATGAAAGGGTTATGTGCTGTAAATTGTTATTATAAAATGCAATAATTTCCCCCCAAAATTCCCAAATCTCTTTTGATATTTTCTTTTGGTTATTGTGTAGTAATTATTGCTGTCATCGGTAGATAAAACAAAATTGTGTCCTCAAAAACAATTCATAAAAATGATTATTTCAAGAATCTGTCTGTCCTGACCATATAACTTAAGACAAAGAGCATGTGTTGTATTTCAAAACATTGATGCATTTGCCTTGCACATGTTGCGTAGATAAGCAAGCACACTATGTAATCAATACCTACAAACCAATTTAAACATTCCAATTGTTTTAACCTCAATTAGTCAACATAGAAAAAATAGAAAGAAAGGGTTTGCTGATTACATTAAGGTGGGCACTCCCCTCCCAATATTTTACATGTATTGGCTGCTGTAGAAAAAGGTGAATAGTCTACATACTACTGCTCGCAATAGATGAGGCTTAATTTTTTTGCACTTATCCAACAAGTCTTGCTGTTATTTCACATGTCAGTAAAATCATTTTCATAAGTTGACAGACATGGTGTAGACCTGATGGGTAACCGTTTGGCTGATTTTCATATTCCACTATTGTTTTAAGCCCGATGCACCAGTCTGTAATACAAACCCATGAGTGTATTGGCATTTGGTAGTATGAAGAGGTATATGTACAGTGATCCATAGGTTTGCAGTAATGGGTGATTTATAGTGCTATCTTCGGAAGATAGCATATGCTACAATTGGGTATGAGTAAGCATAGTGGTTTGTACTTTGGTGATAGTATGCTATGTGTATATGCAGACAGTTGAAGAGCCTCTGTGATGAACTATCTTGGAATTTATCCAAGATTTGATGATTAACAGTGAGCTAGGACTTCTAAAATGGGTCACATTGATGTAATGGACTGATAACTGATAAGAATTAAGTTAGAAGCAGGTTTTATTTTTTTCTGAATATTTTTAGCTTGATATGATATATCATGAAGTCGCAGGTACAAGAGGGTTGTTATTTTGGAAAAAAAAGGTTTCTCTTTTCAGGTTAATTTCAGCAAATATGAGAAATTTAGAAATTGTTCATGGATTCCTGCCTCAGCCAGGGATTGGTAAAGTGATACCATTTAAGTATTTTATACAGCTTATATTTTGAGTGCTATACTCTGTGGAACCATGAGGTTATTCTTAGTAGATAATACAGGCCAGAAAAAAGTGATAAAAGGCAAAAGAAGTTTGTTTCAGATTTGGAAAAAAGCTCTATGCTACATTTTTTTGTCAAGCAAAATGCCCTGTGCTACTCTTTTTAGTCAAAAGGCTATGTGCTACACAGAATATATACGTTTTTTTTGTTGTATATTTCATTGCTTTTATCCAAAATGAGTGAATAACACTGTGCAGCAAACCAGATTTCACATCTTGCTCTGCACAGAGGTTTCTAAAAAGAAAACCGTTTTTCTTGTTGCCCTTACTTAACCAATGCTAATGTTGTGAGCAAAGTAAAATTAGTATCCAGAGCTAAGAAAAATTAGCTCTTGGCCAAGTTTCAGATTTCCCTTCAAAATGTAGAATTGCTTAACCTGAACAAAACAACCCATGCTATGCCAATCCATATTTTAAAATCATTTAGGCCATATGCCTAAATGCATATGGACAGACTGCAGATTCTGAGAAGAGATATTACTACCTTTATGAACCTTTCCCACAAAAGAAAAGGATGAGTGAGCATTTGATTATAGCCTTTGTTCAATATCCAAAGTTCCATTGTGGCACAATGCACATGTATATAATTAAAAAAACACACTTTTAATATTGGATTTCAGTAGCTTTGTAGTCAATGTTGGAGGAAGATTTACCAATTATGGAAAACTCCACAGGCTGATGTGCTAATTTCTCAGGCAATATCGTCAAAAATAAATTATTTTCTGATTTTTAGCGAAAACAGATCGAGGGGAAAGAAACAGGTGTGGGGTGTTATTATGTTACTGCAGGACTACAGTTACTCAACATAGTGAGGAAATGGCAAAGAGTAGCATAGGTGTTGAAGCAATGTATTTGACTGAAAAATTATAAAGTAGCAGAATAATAGAAGCCGTTTGAGATTGTTACATGTAGGTGTAATGTGTAGTCTCTGAATTGGAGTCTTTCACTTTGATATTAGAGTATGCAAGTACAATCAATAAGGTTATCAAGCCACAATAATTTTTCTGGCAATTTTGCTGATTTAAAAAATGAGTCCCAGTTTGTGAAAAGGTTATCCAGAAAATTTGGGTAGGTAAATATTTGTCAATGTTTTTCCACATTAAGATGTTGCATGTATCTTCAGTAGATAGTGTGCCTTCTTAGACTACAATTTATGTCATGTACATGAGTGACAAGTCAAAAAAAAATCCTGGATGCTACAACTTCATAAAAGTAGACTTGTACAGTAAAGAGTCAGTATTTGTGAAGATGCTTAATGCTTATCATACAATATTCCACAATTGAATGCCCAGTTTTGAGTGTATTTTGAAAGAAAATCAAGAAAATGCAGACCCAGTTTCGACCAAATTGGGAACATTTTGTAGTGCCGAGAATTGTCTGGCAAAATCTTTGACAACCAGACAATTTGATTCAGCTCTAGAGACCAAACCACCTTTCCACTATATTTTGGTAGATCTATACATGACAGTTAAACTAATTCTCAGTGGGAGGAAAATGCTACATTGTCATAGACCGGAAATTGGAACTTCATAAAAGCATAAAATTGTCAATACCATTGTTGAATTGTATTTTCTGCTTCTTTTCCCATCAACTGAAATTTACATGCTGTGTTTGATGAAAGAGACGTGCACTGCGTAGGTGGCGAGAGGAAATTCTAAAATAGATTTTGTCATTTTTCACATGTGGAGTACCACTGTGTCTAGGGCAAGGATTTTATTTCAGAAATTTGTGGTGGCTTCCTTTTGAAATAATGCTACATTTATTTAGGAAATTTCAAATTGGGTTCAATGATAGCATTATTCTAGGCTTTCTCCCAATTTTTACGAGGCTGCACATCGATTATAAGCCATGTCTGCAGTCAATTATAACAACAACGCTACCGTACCTTCCCTCTGCTCTAAAAAGCACATCATTTAGTGTGTGAACTGATCACCTGATGTGTTATTTATATGGTAGAAGATATAAAAATATAGCGCTTCACGGTAGCCATCAATCATCATGATAACTTTCTAAATGCCTATATTCTGATGTTCAGATGTGTCCCCATCAAAATAGGTGAGAAGCGCATTGTGCGGTCATTATATCAGGCTTGGCAGTTGTTCAGTCGGTGTCAACGTCCGCTTAATTATTTTATTTTTTTGTACAATAATTCAAACTGGCAATTAGGTGTGGAAACTGTGTATAGCATAGGTTCCAATATTATTCCAATTTGTCCAATTTTATTCTTTTTTTCAGTTGGTGCTGGCACTGGTAGTGCATATATTACAGCATGAGAAAGGCATACAATGTATGCAAGTATAGACTATAATCTCTTCAGTACTAAATAGGCAAAAGTAATTGGGGCTGGGACTGAATCTACTTGGACCAACATCAGCCATAATGAAAATTGAGTTACTATCGACATTATGTTGTTTAAAATCTTTCAAATGTTGAAATACCAACATCGATTGCATATAAAAAGGGCATATTGTGATGTACAGTTGTGTATATGTTCAAAATTCAAAATACTGTTAATATCTCTCCCTAAATGATCAGAATTTACAAAAATTGCTTATAAGATAAAACATGCCTTCAAAATCAATTGGAATTGGGGAAATAATATATACAATCGTATTAGCTGTAAACTAAAAAAGGCATACCTAAAATCACAAAGGGCACCTTAAGGGCACCTTTTAAAGGTGCAACGAGAGATTTCATATATCAGGTGTCCCTAAAAAAATCGAGAGTACTGATTTTTGCCCTGATGTAAAGCTTTCCATAGAGAATAACCCCATCTGAAAGGATTAAGCTGAGAAGTGTTTCTTTGGTACAAAAATTGTCAAATTTCTAATTTCATATAGGAGCAAATACGAAATTCAGCCTATGTTTTATATTGAAATATAAGCAAATCAGAATCGCCCTTTTTCTCTCTTTTAAGACATTTCTGTAGCCAAATACAAGGTAAGAAATCTATTGTGTGTCTAATCTATATGAAATTACTATTATGACACAATATTTGGGTGCCTCAAAAATCTCTCATTGCACCTTTAATTGGAAGTTTTCTATGTTCCTCATATTTCAAGTACCAGTTGGGTTATTAATTTTATACTCATAAATTTGCTGCTCATTTTACTTCAGTGAGTCCTGCCTATTTTATTTTGATCACACTATAGAGCATGCAGGCTATAGTGAACTGTAATTATGACCCCAGCATAAGCCATCCTCACAGTTAAACTACAAAATAGGAGGGACAGGGATTACTTACATTACACTAGCTGGTGTCTTCCACCACTCCCCCAGGCATGCCGCAAGATGCAAAGGAGGCTATCATATCACTATGATCAATGATCCTTTAGATGAATTCTGAAGTTAAGTGGCTCATCAACCGGGATAGGAAAACAGGGCAGATCCCCCTCCTTTTTTATTCACATCATGCAGCTTTTGTTACCATAACATGATCGTTTAACCCGAAGCAATGTGTGTGTAGAAGAAATGAGAAAAAGAACATAAAATGACCTCAAATCGTAATATAAACAGTGTACCAGGGGGATGAGCACTTAGTAGAAAGCTGAGTATACAAATCATCAATCATTTCCTCTTGTAACAGTGAAACGGGTATTGGCTCACTTGTAATTTCAATCTCTTTTTGGCTCAGAATGTGAATTGTTTCCCCATGCGTAGGGGATATATGTACCTTATGTGATACACCTTTTATTAAAAGCCAAGCCATTAATGAGATGGTATGAGGGTAGTCGCGGGTCGTTTGGGGTGGGGATAGTGATGGGATTTGTTTGGGTGGTAGATTTTGGCTTTTTCAAAAATTACAACCAGAGGCCAGTATATACATTGATTTCTTGAGAATTAGAAAGCCAAATTGTCTCTGATTTTGGTCTTGTCTCAAAAAATGCACAAATGTTACTAGCTTTAAAGGCACTATCAGTGATTTGCTATCATCAGACAATTGAGAAAAATAATCAAAAATCAGATTTTTGCATGTCTGTAACATACAGTTACCCTACATATCTGCAAATGCATAAGGCCAGAAGCACCGAATAGGACAACATGGACTATGAGTCATACACTGTCCGTGACGGGACACTTACTACATACAACATGGTTAATCTTTGATGTGGAGAGTCCTATCTTTGGAACACTACTGTTTTCCTTTCTGTCCAATTCTCTGGTGGAAAAGTAACCTATGAGAATTCTGCACTTACCTTCACGTTAAGCTATTCCTCAAATGTCAAGTAGTTGGACTTTGTCGATGAAATCCCTGATCTGTCTTTAAGTCCCACATAATAATTATTCCTTTGGGGAACTACCCTAGGGACCAATTTTCCTGGCCATCTCTCCCATTGAAAAATGGCTGTGTTTGCAGAGACATCTGTCAAAAAATTAATATCTTACCGACAACGTTTTAAATGTTGCAATTCGTCCATAAGTTCGCGTTTCTACTAATAACACCTTTGGTGATGTCGTTGGATGTAGTGCTTAGAATTCACTTGTTGTTTTTCTACAATACTAAAATCACTGAAATTTTAATACAGCTGTAACTTGTTCTATTGGCATTAACCCGATAATTTCTGGCATTAATCCTTCCAAAACCAGGATAAATCCGGTGAAAACTTTCGTCGGTATAAACAGGAAAATCGTCCCATTAGAACACACTACATTTCTTGTGTTTGGCAAAAAGATGTAAAAATCAGTCTATTTGTGGCCAGAATTATCACCCAGTCCCCTGGCTTGTGCTCTCATCCCCCAGATTTGAAGACTTTCAGGCCATGCCCTTGGACTTTGTGCATTTATACTGGGGGGAGGGGGCCGGACACGATCTGCTCGATTTGGGCATCTGTTGTTATCTTGCACGGAGGTTACGCCAGATGTGGATTCACTGTTGCTGTTAAGGTGGCATGTCCTACCCCCTGCATTTATATATGTGTGTGTGTGGGGGGGGGAGGTTAGGTGGTGTGGTACAAAGTGAGGTATGTGTTCATGTTTGTGCAAATGTTACATGTAGATATACTCTGAACTACTAGCTTTGTCATTTTTGTAGTCATTCTTTCATCATTGTTTACAGCAGTGCTCGGCAGTACAGGTACTATTCAAATCCTTGTCATCATGACCTTAGCTTGTCTGATCAGAATGTCCAATTCTAATATTAGTCTTGAATGTAAGATGAAAAGGTACATTATGAGTAATGATTTTGTCAGACCTTGAACATTGAATGAAGCTTTGTAGAATGGCAAGTGACTGCTATTATCATCTGAATTCATATTCACACCAGAGCTTTTAATACTATCTATTAAAGGCAGCGTATTCAGAGATTTTATGAGAAAAAATATGAATACTTACAAAGGGGGGGGGGCAGGTGCAACCCCCCTCTGGTTACACCACTGGAGTTAGCAAGAGTTGATATCAGAGATGCCAGTTTTCAGGAAATTTTATGATTTCATGAAATTTAGCCTATTACTCCAAATTTATGCATTTTTATTTTCAGCCCAATTTTAGATCCTTTTTGCCCAAATTTGCAAACTTTTCAGAATTTTTTTCACCACTTTCAGGATTGATTGATGTTTACTGTTAATAACCAAATGGACAGAGCCCAAAAACTAAAAGAAATAAGGTATTTCTGTTAAAAATATATACTGCTTGAACAATTGAGAGCTTGCCATGAAATTTGCCATAAAAAGAGCAGTTTTAAGTAAAAATAACTTAAATTGATTAGTCGTGACCCAGTTTTTTTTAACTGGGTGTCAAGTTGCAGATCTCAAGTTAATTCACCACATGAGAGCTGTTTAATTAGTTGTGTCTGAAACATGTATACAACAATACTTTTTTGTGTGTTCAGCAAAGTTACAAGTATAAATTTCTTAGAGATTATCAATTGTAAAAGTGTAATGATTTTTGCGGAATGAGAATCGTGACTTATATGTTAAAAACTTGTTTTAAATGTATAAATTAAGATGAATATTTCTAAATTGTGTTTTAAATTAATAATAAAAAAAGAATAAACATATTGGGCTCTGCACAAATTATTACTTTGAAATGATTGTTATTAGCGGATTTACTATTTATTGTGACAAATATACCAGAAAAGATGCTAAAAGATTACAAACCTATTTTATTGACTTCCATCACTTCCAAAGTGATAACGGCATGCGCATTTATGCAACACACTACCAAATCGCGATTTTCATAACGATCAGTATTTCAATATATATGGTTACTAGGTCACTTCATACATAGGCTCCATTGTTAGAAGAAATCGGGTGTTATTTTGCACTTGGCATTTTTGAATTGCTTTGAGTGGGTGTGTGGATTTCGTGGGTGGATGTTTGCTTTTATATAATACAGAAAGCTTTCAAGAAAATTGGCATGGTGGTAGATTAAATTTTTTTACATTCTTGTAACCCCCCACATAAATGAATTTTTTTAATGTGTTGATCAAAATTCAAAGGCCCTCCATCTTCTGTTTTCTTGTCATTCAGTCGTGGATTGATTCAGTCAGAAAGCCAGTACAGACCCCAGACATATGTGAAATAATAACAGTGAGTCCGGGTAAATGACTGCAAACATTATGGCGGACTTGAGAGTCAAGGTTTGCCTGGAAATGATCAAAAATTACCAGGGAATGTATCTATTACTATGTGCTTAACCTTTGATGATGTTTATGTATGATAATTTTCTTGTTTGATTACTTATACTATAAACATGAATCGTAAAAAGACGTGAAGTGATATGTTGCCCAATAAGCAGAATGGTGACCATTTGAAAGAGAAGTTAAAAATGTTTGGTCCCCAGTAAAGATTTTAAGAAGAAAGAAAGATAAAAGCGGTAAATCTGTTTGTTGTAAAGTCCAGATAAACTCTAACAAATGTTGGATATTTTAAACTTAAGCGGCAGCTAAAAATTTATGTCGTGACATTCAGTGTGGACAGATATTTTAAGAGTGGCAATTTCTCAACCAGGTGCAGCCTAGGTAGTTTATGTCCCCGCCGAACGAAGTTCGGCGAGGGGACTATAAAATTGGGCGCGGTCCGGATGTCCGTTATGTCTTGTGATAAAAATGTAAACCCTGGAAAACATTTGGGCATATCTTTTTTCTGGATGTGCTAGAGTAGCCAAACGTTGGTATTTGTAGGAGGGAGACCCACCTAATCACCAGTAATTCATTCCTCCAGGGTCCTCCCGGGTCTGTCGGGGGTAGGGGAAAAAGGTCAATATTGACACAGAAATGTCAAAATTGTGTACAATTTATCTGGCGTTCTGTAAGGGCAACAAAGATGTACCCCTTGGTAGAAAGAAGAGAGGTTGATGAGTTCTCAACTGATTAGATTTTGGGTTGTAAAATATGCTAATTAAGTTATGCTAAGTTGCATTTAATTAGGAAATTTTCCTGCAGGCTGGGACCAAGTTTTCTGGAGTTCTGTACGGTGTATAATGATGTGGTAACTTGGTGGAAGGAAGGGGCTGAGATAGAGTTCTCCACCTGAGTAGATTTTGGGCGAATTTTTTTTAGTTCCAGTAGTTACATGTGGGT
This sequence comes from Ophioderma brevispina, assembly GCA_023653785.1. Taxonomy (NCBI): domain Eukaryota; kingdom Metazoa; phylum Echinodermata; class Ophiuroidea; order Amphilepidida; family Ophiodermatidae; genus Ophioderma; species Ophioderma brevispina. The sequence goes on along the minus strand of JAMKCH010000279.1, from coordinate 46,510 downwards.
CATTCTTTTGGGTGGCCAGCCTGTTTTAAATTTCTTGGAAAATTGAAAATTACGTGAAAAATTCAATGTTTCGCCGCCTTTCCAGACCCCGTATGGGCCCAATTTAAAATGTGATCACATGATTTTTTCACAAATAGTTGTGACTTTTTAGGTGAAAATAAGACCAAATTGTAATATTTTTACTAAATTTAGGGAATTTTCAGGGATTTTTGCATGCTGAATTTTAAGATTCTTGAGTCTTTTCTGGAGTAACCATTATTTTTTGGCGAGCTAGTGATGGCCATAATTAAGGTTGGACTGGGGCAGTTTAGTGTCAGTTAGTGATGCGATATTCGGCGGGGGGACATATTTTTACGAATCGCGGTAATACGAGTTCGCCTGTTTACCTTGTCATTAGTCATGCATGTAAGTCAAAATCCACATTGGAAGAAGATCTGCCTTTAACCAGCTGTGAAGTTTCATCTCCAGTTCAATCAGGCGGAATATCCATGGGGACTTGTCTACTCACAGTCATCAATGATGAGGCCCCTAATGTTTGTGGCCCTCCACAATTGCAGTTTGGTGTGAATGTTCCACATTGAATCTTGTGAAGAAATGCTTTCTTTGTACAGCCAGTGCCCTGTGCTGGGTCTGTTGAGGTTGTGACCATGGCTTTCCTGGACGTACCACCACTTGGTGAGCATGATCTCTGAAGGTTCTGCAAGTTTATTTTCCTTTAAAATAGGGAAATAAGGGAATCCCAACAAGCTGGGACAGCTCTAAACTTATTTGAACCAATTTTGATTGGCGGGCAGTATTCCTTCAGATTCGAGGGACTATTGCGTTAAAATATGAAAAGAATATTGACTGTAACTACATTGTTTCATTTACTTAAATTCATTCAGTAGGCAAGGTCTTTAGACACTCTTCAGATGTGTTGTCATGGCATGCACATTTTCATTAGCACAAGTGTAATGTCAGTTGTCAAAAGGGGGTTAGTTAAATGCACCTTATGTCCCGGTTCATTTGCAGACGGTTGTTATTTGAATTCAAGAGCTTGGCCTACACGCTACCGTCTTGAGATTAGATTTTGTAATCATGTCAATTGACATCCCTCAAACTGCAAATTCTGTGATCACCAATTTCAAACAACACGTGTACTTGGAGCAAATAAGTACCTAACAATAAACTAAAAAATGAAGACTAGACAGAAAAAAGATTGAAAAAGGACTGGAAGCGTTTAATAGTTTTTCAAGTGGTCATGGAAGATTAGGTATACGGAGTTTCTGTTTTGCTATCCGTGCGTGGATCGGAGAGTGTTTTCCTTGTGAGTGCCAGGGACTGATATAATTTAACCATTGTAGAAGAAACCTGCCAATTGGCTACAAAAACCACTCTCTTCTACTACTACTACTACTAAAAATGAGATCTGTTCTCAGGTCATGCATTCGTTTGCCCTTGACCTGATGGAAGGATATTTGGGCATATGCAGGTAGGAAAACAACGTTTCTTATTATGTTTGTTTTCAGGATTTTCAGAGTGACTCAAAAAAGGTCAAAGGTCATATGTAAAATTGACCCCATCTGTCGTTGTCTTGTCTGGATGGAGGCTGGCGGGATGGCGGCTATGCATTTTGGCGGGGCTGATATTTAGCTTGAAGGTAGGGGAGGACAGTGTGACCTTTGCTATCAATGGTTGCAGAGTGACCCAAAAAGGTCAACGGTTATCTAGGAGATATAAAGCTTTCATCTTGTTAGAATGGCCTTCACCCAAAAAAAACCCCCTTCTGTGAAGTGTCGCATTTATTTCACACCCGTGTGATGTGAGAGCGAAAAACACGGATTTTGTAATCTCATAGACAATACTTTTTAAAATTAATAATGGTCTGACCAACCAAAAATAAGGCACCTCATAACTTCCAACCAAGCATCCTTTAGCCTTAGAGTCACAGGGTCTTAGCTTTCTAAAGACACCAAAATTTGACCACTGGGTTCTGGGGATGAGAACAAATATCAATGACAGTGGTATTAAGTAATTTGAAACATTAACGGTACTTAACTCAAAAGTTACCTTTCCCTCTCCAGTACGTGAAAAAAACACAATTCAGTCGGGGATTGATTAAATTAGACAATTTGTGTTAAACTTGATGGGTAGACATTTATTAGGACATAGGTGTCTAATTAGCTAATAAATAAAATGCATTTTCATAGTTATATTTTGGCAATTAAAATTACCAAGGCATATCGGCTATAAAAAGTGGGGTCTGTTCACATGGCAATCCTGTATACACATAGCAATGATTAATCCTAAGACCATTTTAACTCATTAAAGCGCAAAATAAGAGATGGCGCCTGGGCCCATACATTGAATTTGGGACTTGGGGAACAGAATTGTGACATTATTGAAGAAAAAATTACAACGATTGTGAAATATGCTACTCTATTTTGCCCCATAAAATGAAATGGGAAACCCAGCTCAGTGCACTTATGGTTATGCTGATATGTACAAGGTGTAGGTACAAGACGGAATTATAAAAGCGTGTATGTAATCCAATTTGGTGCACTGAGCCTCGTTTTGTTTTGTTGCTGGGCAAAATACAGTTAGCCTGAAATACCACATTTTGATGCACAAAAGCAATGATAGCCTTTATAGCCTTGCATGCTGGTCAGTATATTTACAAAGGCAGTAAAACAAATACAGTTAAAAAGGACTTTTTTGTGGGCTTGAAGTAAAAATTTTCTCGCTGTTTGAGCACCAAGAAGCCACCACATATTTAAATCATCAAAAAATTTCATTAAGAGTGGTAAGCTTTAGTAAAGAAGTTAAGTATGTAAAGTTTTGTAAATGCTTGTGAAAATCAAAGCGTGCAAATTCATAACGCAAAATTATTTCACATAAATAACAACTGAACCATATATGAGAGAGATGGTAATAAACAAGAGTAAAAAAAATGTTGGCCTTTAGGATTTATTGTAATTGTATGCAGATAACAAGCATCATTTGAGGCCAATAGAAAGCAGTTTGAGTCTTAAAGGGGTTTTTTATGGTGGGTTTTGAAGTCTGCCCTGATGGCCTAGTTGAAGAAACATAGGAAATAGTATTTCGACTAGCAGCCTACGGCCCAGGTTTTCACGATTACCTGGTTTGTGGGGTGTGTATCCGCTAACCAATCGGAAACTTGGGATCTGCCGAGCTACCACCCCACCCACCAAATTTTGTGACCCTTCAACCCCCGGCCTTCCGAGGAAAAGGGCGGCGGACCGACACACAGACAGATGTGGCCTATATATAAAATGCATTCCTACATTTATAGCAGGATTCCATTGCTCCATCCATTCATGTTTGTAGTTGAAATCTCAAATTTCCAGAAATAACCATGTTCATAAAAAAATGTTTTCACAAGAGGATAAAAAAATGTAATTGGGAGTTTTTAAGTGCTACTTTTCTTACAACAGTGAGGAAGGTGGCGATTCTGACTTGCATTTGGTGGCTCCAAAGGCCGAAGAAAAATTATGAGTTTTTTGGCAAAAATCAGTGATTTGGGGCCAAAAATCACCAAATTGTGGCAAAAATCAGTGTTTTTGAGCCAAAATCGGTTTTAAAATCTCCGAATTTGTGATATTTTGTCCCCCAGATTTCACTTTTTCCCAAAAAAATTTCAACCCCCCCCCATTTGCCCTTTAAAGATATCAATGTGATGGTGCTGGGGATATTTATGCCTCAGCTCTGTGTGGCAGTCACAGAGAAAATACTTGTCAAAAAATTAGTTTATTATTTAGCAAAAAATTATGTGTATTCTAAAGATATTATTTTCCCAATAAGTAGAAGTGATTCTAGCATGTGTTCATTTTGGTATGTGTGAATATCTCTGTTGGATGAATCCTTTAAAGATCACTTCACATTTAATTACGTACTTAAAAGTTCTCTTCAAACCAATGCCATATTGTACTTTTTATGGAATGAAAGCAATGCAAACAGAGGCCGTCAGAGTAGTGTGAGGTTATGTTATTATACTAATGCTTTTCAAAGGACAGTAACAATATGGTTCATTGACTTTGTAGAAAGTACAGTGCGATCTTCGCGGCGACTTGGTGCAATCAACGTGTCATGTATTTCATGAGTCTGATGTAATACTAATCTGAAATGTGATATGAAATAATGTGTTATGCTTTTTGTTTTTCTAGCTAGTAATTTAGCTTGAAGGTCTTGCTTTATGCTATTTGAAGGGGAAGGGATATGGCAGGCTGACAGAGGATAATTCCCTTAAATTATGAACTGTTTGATGAGCTGTTTGATTTTGAAGCATTCAGTTTTTGTGGAGTAGGTGATGGATAGTTTGAAGTGAATGTGAATAATTGTGGGCAATACGTTCCACAAAAGGGGCAAAAGGTCCACTTTTTGCTGAATTTCTTGATAAATAGGTCCAAAATTAAGAGAAGTTTGACAAGAAAGTCCACTTTTTTATGACAAAATGTTCAAAAAGTCCAAAAAAGGGTCAATTTTGGGGGGTTATAGTGTCATTTTAGCAAAAAAAAATCCACTTTTTCGAAGTCCCGCACCCCCCAAAATAAATCCTGTGTTCGGCCCTGATTGTGGGCCAAAGCTAAAATTTAAATTCAATACTTAATAAATGACTTCCACTTATTTACAAAACAATTTGGATGTTTATATATTGTGTACAAATTCCAGAAATTAATATATTTTACCTGATGACCTCACTGTCACCATTAATTGTGAGCATTTTATGCCTTTTGGCAGATTTTACAAATGTATGCATAGTAACTCGCATACCATTGCTTTTGTTGTTTTTATAGGCATGTTTAAAGGGGCACAGGCTCATTTAATAAAATTTCAACAATTTTAAAACTGCCATTATTGTATGGTTGTAATGCTTTTTCACGTGTTAAAGGTGCTTGTTCCAATTTATATCTATTGTGTTCTCTCTACTTGATATGAGAGCATGACACTTGCACATACGTCCTATCAAGTACTGTTGGAAACAAACTTGTTGTTTTGATGATAGAAGCAATAATGTATATGCAAGCCCTATTCATTCTGTGCTAATATGTGATGGTTAACCATTAAACACAGTTTTTGTTTTGTTTATATCTTGGGAATGAAATGGATATGAAGGCTCAAATTTCAGGACGACAATGAGAAAAATACGGCATTTCATCTGATATCACAAATTGTACTACTTCCGGGTAAATCGGGGGTCGCAAAGACAATCGCAACATGCACATTTAACCATCAACTGAGGCTGAAATGATGAAATCCAAATTGCTCCTTGTTTTATAATAGTGATTTTGTCAGAAAAAGTTCTTTGACTGCACCAATTCAACCAGTATACCTTTGTGGTTTGTAATATCAATGGGTAAGAAATTGTGTGATGTTTATGTGATACTAGTTCTTTTTAACACATCTGGTGATTAAAAATTGCAATAGGCCTTTAATAAATATTCAGATGGATCGGTCTCATAATAAAGCTCCAGTTTGCATGTTCTATAACAGGGGTTCTCAATATTTTAGATGAGGGGCCAGAGAATGCCAAACATATTTGAAAGTTCCATACTTGAGGGCCAAATACACCTGAATTTCTTATGTTTCTCTTATATTTTAGAGCAATAGAGGGCCAAAAATCAATGGTTGGAGGGCCAGATTTGGCCCGCGGGCCGCCTATTGAGAACCCCTGTTCTATAATATCATTATCTTGCGTGAAAAAATGTGTTTGTTTTTTAGATCCTAGTCATCATTTGAGAGCACAATGAAAGAATTTTATATGTTGGACGTGTCACTTAAAGATATTGATCTGACTGGTGCTAGGCAGATTAACACCTCAACTGTAGCATCTTGAAGCAGTTTCAATTCAGTTTTGGTAGAGTAGTTGATGGATAGTTTGAAGAGAGAACCAAATTGTAGATTCAGGCATTGTCTAATATTCAACTTATGAAAGATTGAGTAATATTGAGCTGATCTTGACAGTCAAGATCCTATTGTAGTGCAGATACCAATTGTTATTTTTGGATTATCAATCAATCCATTTGTGATATTTCTCAGAATATTCTTGTCACTTGGAATCATTGCCAATACGCCATCTCTGCATTGTTAAGGTTATCTGTCATCAATCTCTATTGACATGAAATAAACACACATGTAAACTAATGACTTTTACCCATTATTATTAAAAATAATATTTGTGAAGCCTCAAATAATTTGTAAATACATCATCAGACAAAGGAAATATATTGTAATTTTTTTCAAGGCTAAATAAATAGCCCAAAGAGTTGTATATATTTTGGGCAATTCTACCAACAGTTTAATTGATATTTATTGCTGTGTTGTACTTTACTCTCACAAAATAATCATTATTAAAAGAAAAATTCTATTGGAAGCTGATAGTTCCTTGTCTGTGTTAGCCTAATTTAGAGTAATTGTCTTGTTGGAACTGATGGATTGGATACTCGTTTTATGTAGCCATGTGGTACCACACTGTCCTTTATTGTGTCGTCTGTTTCAGTCGCCCAAAAGCGGAAATCGGCACTACTGGTCTGTTAAGCTTTTATTGGTGTACAATATTTCTTGTCAATTTGGGTTTTCAGTGGCTATCTTGGATGAAAATTGTCTTGCTGAAGAGAGTGGATGTGTTGACCAAACATTGGATTGATTTCACTATAATATATTTGTTGTCAAATTCTAAGTTTTGTTGTGCAGGAAAATGCATGCACAAAGCCGAATGATTTTTGCAGCTGCATATTAATGGTGATAATAATATGATGGTGATATTAATTTTGGGCATTTGTATTTTAGGATGCGTCCACCTGGCAAGTGCCTGTGGTGTCGCACTCACTGGTAAAGGAGGAGTCATTTTTTATACCCGAGGGGTAATGGAGGAGTCGAGGGGGAATCCGAATAATTTTTATGGGGGGGGGGAAATGAAAATTTTCATCAAGCAGAGTAGGAGAACATGAACTTTTAAATAGAAAAATTTCACAAAATAAAGGGGATGCAAAAGTTTTTAATGTAAGCAAAGGGGAAAACACCAATTTATGTTGTTGTTGTTGTAGAAAGATGAATTCATTCCCCTCTCTGGCGTAAATAATGACTGCTCCCTTAGAAATCTAATTTTTTTGTGCTGCATTAGTTTTCAGATTTTTCCACACACTTCTTATCTAGCGTAGAATTAATAACACAAAAATGTGTATTTTGTGTGTAGGAAAACTGATAATAGCGAATATAAAAAACAATCAACATTTTTTTAAAATTGTTGAAGTGCAAAAATTAATCATGCAAAAAAATTAACTACTTTTCCAGGCACCAAGTACAATTAGTAATATGGTACTTAATGAACAAAAATGGAAATAGTCCAGATGCAAATTAATCCACAGTACCAGTACTTAACAAAAACCTACAAAGTCCAAGTATGTTTTTTCTCGGCTAAACATGTTTAGGAAGAGATGTTGTAATCACTATTTGTACGTTGATACAAATACATTGTTGTGTGGTGTGTGTGCCATTTTTTGGTTTGTTTCTGGTTAAGTTCTGCAAATGATCTCATCATTTAATAGAGAAGGAGCAGAAGATCATAGGGGCCTTATTAAGGAATTTGTTTACCTCCCACTACAGAAAAGGTTTGAACCACCTTTGGTAGTTAGTTATGGACCCTCTACATCAATGCTAGGTAGTAGTACTCTCAAATTGTGGTATCCACTTTTCAATAGGGCCATTTAAGTTTAAACAGGGGTCAATACTTTTTAAAATGGCCCCCAATCATGTTGAAATGTGTGCCAGAATGTTCCATATAATTCATAAGTTTCCAAACATGATAGTTTTTACCACATTACGACCATGGTTTGGGAGATCTAGGTAAAATGGCTAAAATGGATAAAAAAAGGTCAATATCAATTTGTGCAGGGGTCAACATAAAAGGTAATCTGATATATTTTAAATACTTGCAAATTATTGCCGAGGTAGAGGACTCCCAAAAAGTCTAGTTTGGATTATGTTAAATGTTTACTATGTGAGATAAGTGTCAAAGAAGGTCAACACCATGGGAGTATGTTGCCCTTGACCTTTTTGTACATTCACATGATACTGACATGCAGATGGTTATAAAAACTATTCCGATTTGATTGCATTAAGCTAGATGAACAACTTCCTAGCCATTTTTCAACAAAATTGGAGAAACGTCTGTTTTGACCCTGTAAAAATAGAAATTGACCTTTTTTACCATTTTAGCCATTGTACACCTATAACTCCAAAACCCATTGGTCATAGATGGCTACAAACTATACTAGACATTTTTGGAAAATCCTTATGACTAGCGGACCAATTATGGCATACATGCAACATGATTGAGCATTTTAAAAGTTTGACCCTTTTGTAAACTTAAATGGCCCCTATTGAAAAAGTTAAACCACAATTTGAGTAGTATACCTACTAGCGTTGATATAGAGGGTGCATATAACTACCAAAGGTGTCAAACCTTTTCTGTAGTGAGGGGTAAATGATTGATGTGGGACATGGGTCCTAAGCTCCCCACTATATGGGGAACAACAAATCTAATTAATGCTGGACCAAAGATGAATCGACAGTCTTTACATCCGTGGTTCATGTGCAGTCCTTGTAGAGGGTCAAAAGGTCATTTGGAGGTCAGTCAAGTCCCTGGGGGGTTTGAGACCAGTGGTTGGAGAATCGCCTTGGGAATTCAAAGGCACAGACTTTGAAACATGTAAAATGACACAAGTGGCGGGAACATTTGAATTTGTTTAACGTGGGAATTCATGTCAGCGCTTGTTACGATCATATTCCCTTGATATCACTTGGGGTGTTCAATCCAAACATTTGTTTTGAATCTTATACCGTTGGAATGTGAGCGGTAAGTTGTGTAGGCTATTCACTTACAATAACCCATAGGGTTACTGTACAAAATAATTTCCAGTACCAAAAACAACCATATTTACGCTATTGTAGCATCATAATGGAAAAGAATTTGGCTAAATACTTTGCAGATGAGATGAGAAAAATAAAAAGCATTCTAATGTACCAGCAACCTACAGGATGTGAGTGTGGTGTCAGGCTGAGGGATGGCTTAGTGCCCCTTTAAGCATAAAGTTAAAACAGAAATCTTTGCAGGCAGTATGGTTTTGATGCATATCTTCTGTCTATACTGTTCCATCTATTACTTGAATGAAATTATAATATTAAAGAAAAAATGGCTTGCGCATTTTGTGTGCTTATTTCCCTTGAAGAGTCAACGTGGACCTTACATTTGCTATTATGCAAGACAAGACCTGAAAGTAAAAGAATAATAGCAATTATCGGAATCCCCCCACATGGGCCCATGCCGTGTTTGTGATTGCCGGACCCGCATGAATCAGACGTCCAACAAGTAGTCGTCATGTCCTCAAAATAAAGTGCCTCAAGATATCTCGTCAGGACATATTAATGGCTCTTCGGTGGTGCTGTTTATTTCATCAGAAGTAGCAAAACAGTTCGGCCCCACAAAATTTGCCCCACGTGTCTCTTGCGCGTTGTGCGTGTCCACATCAACACTGCAAAGTTTATAATGAAGCGGCCCCCCCCCCCGGCAATCAGCGATAATTGACATTGGTGTGAGTGAATCTTGGCTTCGTTTTTTTATGAATGTGAGTCATAACAACAACTGCATGATTTCCCTTTCCCAACACGGATATGAAGTCTCATTATTATCCACATGTGCTGCTTGTAGGTATGGCACTGCAAACTGCCCCGTGTGTTATCCTCACTGACTCCTTGATGGAGCTGTAAATTTTAAAACAAATGTAGTTGATATATGTTAAATAACTGCCATCTCCTCTCCGCTTTGATTTATTCCAGGATTGGTTTGCACTACTAAGGCGAAGCAGAGGAAGGAGTAAGATTTGTGGAAGTGAAAACAATAGAGACAAAATGAAACACAAGGATATTCTGGGATGTTATTTCCCTTCCCCCATTGCGGAAGAAAAGAAAAAGAAATGCTATGTTTATATACTATGCCAATATACCGATTTATGATGTTGTTTTGTGTTCATGTATTAGAAAATATTCGCCCAAACAATATATCATGACAGTTGTATTCTAAGCACATAGAAACAGTTATCTTTTACTGTGTCAAGACTTATTTTGCAACCTCAATTCATCATGGTAAGTACATTAAGATGTCTTTCTCCTTAAAGGCCATTATTAATAGCACACGATAATTCCCTCAAGACTACTCATAGAACATATGAATACTATTGGATAAGGAGCTTAAGCCATGCATTATCGGTTTGTCTGATACCGACTGCATGATATTTTGAAATGAAATTTAGGATATATTTCAAAGACAACATTTGAAGAAAAATACCAAATTACAACTTCGTAGTACAATTGCCGATATCACACACTGATAGGCAGTCATTGTCTCTTTTTCCTCATTTATCATTTTATCTCCCGTGAGGAGAATTTTATTTTTCACAGGAAAAGACCACATATGAAAATAGTCCACATGCATTACACATACACAGGTGTGGAGTTAACATGTATTGATGCACAGTAATATATTTTTATTTGACTTTGTCAGTGGTATATTGAGACTGGTTAATGGTAATGCTTCTATCCCCCAATTTTTAAAAATTACTTTAGAAATGGTAATTTATACACAATAAAATGTTTGTACTTCACCGATTTTGAACCATGTGGGGTTTTTAAATTCACAATTTTAAGCTTTGTTATATAGACCTATACACATAAGGCATGTATATTGCATGTTTTATTGTAGCAGTAGCCGCTGGGAGTGCAAAATGCATGCACGCGCACACACACACGCACACACATTGATCTCAAGTCAGAATTTTATTATACGCACCCATACAAATTCCAGTATTAGGTAAAATGTAGTGTTTTGTCTTTAATACACGGATTTCAAGCCAAGGTGTTACAGGTTATGTTAGCACATCCATGCCAGTATTAAACAAAAATACCAAAATGAGGATTTTTTTCAACGTTCCAAATTAGCAAATCGCTGCTTATCCCTTTAAAGGGAGATTCAAGTATTCAATTTTTTTTGACAAAGCCAGATTTTTGCATATACACATAACCTATCTCTAACTTAATAAATACCCCAAACAAAAAAGGCAAACTGGAGCGATTTTTGCATTAAATGACGGCATCTGAACAATTAAATTAACCCAGGGGCCTGTGGGTGGCTGAAATATACAAAATACTCATAAATTAAAATTAAAACGGACTATGTTAGAATCAATTTGAATAGAATTGGAATTTCCAACGGTTTTATTTTGTGGGCCGTTGTTGAACTAGGGGCAAAACCAGAGGGTGTTTTGAACCAATCACACAATGCACTGCAATGTGCCTATACTGTGCTGTACTAAACGAATATCAGTACCTGAGTATAAAAAGTGTTCAAGAAGTTTAAGGATTACAAAACATTTCGTGATCCTGGTAAAAATTCCTTAAAAATTGGCACTTTGTGGGCTAAAATTAGTGAAAAAGTCAGGGCTTTTATTGTGTTAAGAATAGGATTTTTCTGGGATCACATGACCTTATTGAGGTGAAATTTCCCAAAACTGGTGCATTGTGGGATGAACTCAATACACCCTCTGGGGCAAAATGGAAGAAGTTATGATCACCACTAGATCTCTAAATGTCACTTTAACTAAAAATAAACACAGAGAAAAAGATTTAACCATTTTTAAAGCTAAATGAATTTGTTATAGAGGGTTTTACACAGTACTGTCATCAGCAACATTTACTCCAACTTGTTCCTGATACATCACCATTTCTCTTTGTGTTATACTTCAATTCTTTTTGAAGGATGCAGTCTATTCTGGGATGAATAGTCTCAGGTCTATTCAAGATTACTGCATCTGACTGTTTCTTGTGTGGTCTTGGTATCTGAACTGAAGGTCAATGCCGTTATTCATCAAATTAAGTAATGAACATTTGGCTGTATGGTCTTAATTGGTTAATAAAATTGGTATAAAATGCCTTTTGTGCTTGGATTAAATTTATGTGCAAAAATGTCCTAGTAAACACATGTACACACACACACATGTGCACTGAGTTCTTGATATAATTGTCTTTGTTCTTATATTATGAAAGTTATTGCTGTTGTCCAATTGACAAATGGGACTCTTTAGTACTATATGAAAATTTTAATTAAATTGATGAGTTATTGAATGCACATAAGGTATTTATGCATGGAAAATATGGCTTTTATTATTTTTATATGGAAAATATAATACAAATTAACATTTTTATCAGTCTTATTTATTTTTCTGTGTGGCTGGTTGTGGTTTTGTCCTCTGTTTGCAACATAACATTGGTTTAAATCAGAGGATGTTTTGAATCAATCCCATGATGCATAGCAATATGCCTATACTGCACTGTACGAAACACGTGTCAGTACTTAGGGATAAAAAGTGTTCCAATGTTTAAGAACCACAAGACATTTCATAATCATGCTAAAATTTCCCTAAGTACTACCACTTTGTGGTCTAAAATGAGCGTAAAATCAGGGTTTTCTGTGGTTAACGAATATGATTTTTTGGGATCCATGACCCTATTGAGTGAAATTTCCCAAAACTGGTTGCATTGTGGGATTGACTCAATACACCCTCTGGGTTTAAATATTGAGCCAAGCTCTCTTTTTAGCCTTTTAATATAAGCTGTTGTTTGAGATAATGTTTCATTGAGAACATCAAATTAAAGACCTGTATTAATAAATAAGTTTTTGAGAAAATGAGATTTAATCCTTTCTTCAGAATTCTTAAACAGCTGTTGCCCGGATTCAATTCGTTTAGTTGAACCCAGGTAGTAGGTGCTGCGTATTGAAGTTATTTTTAGGTTGAAGCGCTCGCGAAAAAAAAAAAAAAAAAAAAAAGTAATGAACATTTGGCTGTATGGTCTTAATTGGTTAATAAAATTGGTATAAAATGCCTTTTGTGCTTGGATTAAATTTATGTGCAAAAATGTCCTAGTAAACACATGTACACACACACACATGTGCACTGAGTTCTTGATATAATTGTCTTTGTTCTTATATTATGAAAGTTATTGCTGTTGTCCAATTGACAAATGGGACTCTTTAGTACTATATGAACATTTTAATTAAATTGATGAGTTATTGAATGCACATAAGGTATTTATGCATGGAAAATATGGCTTTTTTATTTTTATATGGAAAATATAATACAAATTAACATATTTTATCAGCCTTTCTTATTTATTTTTCTGTGTGTGGGTGGTTGTGGTTTTGTCCTCTGTTTGCAACAAAACATTGGTTAAACAGAGGATTGTTTTGAATCAATACCATGATGCATAGCAATATGCCGAGACTGTACATGTACGAAACACATGTCAGTACTTAAGGATAAAAAGTGTTCCAATGTTTAAGAACCACAAGACATTTCATAATCATGCTAAAAAATTCCCTAAGTACTAACACTTGTGGGCTAAAATGAGCGTACAAAGTCGGGGGGTTTCGGTGTTAAGAATATGATTTTGTGGGATCACATGACCCTATTGAGGTGAAATTTCCCAAAACTGGTGCATTGTGGGATTGACTCAAGGACACCCTCTGGGTTTAAATATTGAGCCAAGCTCTCTTTTTAGCCTTTTAATATAAGCTGTTGTTTGAGATAATGTTTCATTGAGAACATCAAATTAAAGACCTGTATTAAAAATAAGTTTTTGAGAAAATGAGATTTAATCCTTTCTTCAGCATTCTTAAACAGCAGTGAAAATTGTAGCAATTTCATGGCTGATGCCTCCTTCAATTTTGTTTAGTTGAACCCAGGTAGTACGTGCTGCGTATTGAAGTTATTTTAGGTTGAAGCGCTCACGTCATACCGCGTTTTGCTACTTTCGCGCGCGCCTGCCAACGTTGCGTCTCATTGCGTGTGATCGTTGCGTTCAGCGGGTTGTTTGATTGTTGTCAGGTGATGGCAAGTCCTTTTCTGTTGTATTTTAAGCCGTAAAGCATCGCGAAATTGGGTTAAAGATGACCTTAAATGATAAAGCTGTTTAAGAATGAGAATAAAGGTATGATTTTGGGAACCGGTACTCTCTTAACGACGCATCGAACCCGGCGTCACAATTATTTTTGCGTGGAAAACTCGGCCTCCCGGCCTCGTTCTTCCACTTAAAATAATGTATCGCCTTGGGTTCAATTCGTCGTAACTAGAGTACCGGTCCCCCAAATCATACCTTTTATTCGCAAAATTTTAATATTACCCCTTTGGAAGTTTACAACTCTATCCTCTTTTTTGTATATACATCCATGTTGCTATTTTGTGCCTCCTATTTTTTTTCATCATTTGGTCTTGCCATTGCATAACTTGACTGGGCAACATGTCGGAACTGACTGGGCATTAGGACGGAAGGTCCAGAACCATCCAACCAGCCAGTCAATGCATGTCACATACCTTCCATATTTCAGGCTTTTTGGAGAGCAATTAATTAAATACCTTAAATAAGTAGAAATTTTCACCGGTGGAAAGTTCACTTACCAGAGGAAACAATCTGCAAACTTAACCAGTTTTACAAGTTGCTTGTTAAAATTTTTTAACAAGTTAATCAAAGACCCCTTGTACCTTTTGACATAAGGTGAATTTTTTTTCCGCTCAAAATGAAACCTAACAAAACACATTAGTATCCTTATTGCCAAAAGTTAATTTTATAAAAATTATTCCATCTTTATTCGTGTTGTCTTTTTTTATTGTACTAAGTATTTGACAGTTAATACTGACCCGGCACGCCCCTAAGTCTAGCAATGATTTTTTCCTGAATTACCACATCTTCTCATATTTGAACTCTCATCACACTCAAAATTCACACATTCTGCAATAATTGAGAAAACTGAAATTTGCTCATTTAAAAATATGTCTGGTGATATGAAAGGCCTCCAAGAAATTGTGTGGTATGTTTAATAACTGCCGTAATGATGGAATATAGTTTTCATCACAGCCCAGAAAGCTTAGCTTCGGATTCAAATGTATGTTTTGTTAACAGGATCCATATGGTTTAGTTCCATGAATTATTGAATCAGTGGTTTCGATGACTGTACAAGTTATTGGAAAAGGTAGACTCTAGTTAAGGGTTATATAAAAGAAATCTGGTGACATAATCCTATTGTCATTTAAAAGTCAAAAGATTTGAGTGTGATTCTGTCATAATTTTGAACTAGTTTGCTTGTTTTTTAATGTTTAAAAAAAGAAAAAACCTAAAAAATTAATAAAAAACACGATAGATCAACCTGGAAAAAATATAGGGTATCTTCATGTATTGGCGAGAACTTGTGCAAGTTCCTGCTAAGCTATCCATCTAAATACAATTTTTATCGGGCTTAAGCTCATACATATAAGTTTGACAGGACAACACAAGGTGTCAATTTAGTAAATTGTCCCTTTTTGATGTGTTTTGGTCAACCTTTTGTAGAAGAATAACACCAAATCAAAACACAACAAGCTTACGAAGGGTCAAAAGCAGTTCAGCTCGGTGTGTAGGAAATCTGATAGTATTCCTCATTTTCAACCAATGCGGTGTGGTATTTACTTTATGCTTGTGAACCGAGTGGTATCAGTCATTCATAATGCCCCGGGGTTGTGCTTTGGAAGTCGGCAGATTGGTCAATCCAGACATTCCATGTCAGAGTGAGATTTAGGGTTAGGGTTATAGTTTAGGTTTGTAATTCAGTGCAGTTATTATTGGCCAGCTAGTAGAATATGAACTAGTTAGCCATTTGTTTGACTAGTTTATTACCACTTGGACCAGCAATTTGAAGTGTTAATTAAGAAGGTCTTTGACCAGTTGCACCTGTTTAATAATGATGTAGATGATGAGGTTTGAGAATTTAGTAATTTCCTTTTTGTCATAAAGATTCTAGAATTCAGTAAAGTAGAAAAAGAACTAGATAATTTTAAGTGAATGAATGAAAGGGATTCTGGTTTGGATTTGGTAATAGCTGATATTAAAATTGATATTTTAAACAACTGAAAACATTTTTGGCGTGCGTGTTCGCTCAAATTTCAAATTAGTGGTAATCTTTCAGGGAGAATGATTTTGAAAACTCTGCTGCTTTTTCCTTAGCATCACAACAACATTCAATTTGCTGAAGCAAGTTTAAGTATCTTGGAGTATGTCTTGCCACAAAGCTTTCCAATAAAAACAAGAAAATCCTCAAATTACATTTGATTAATAATAATAAATAGTTCTTATAAGGCGCAAAATCTTCAAGAGAACTCAGAGCGCCATAACACACAACACATACAAATCAAACACAATTGATAATTAAGATTGCACATTTCATGTAAAAATCTGGAAGATTTGGACCCCTCCCAATATGAAAGCATGCCTTTTCCCCATTCATTAAAAACATAATTACCACTTGATATTTGTACAATCGTAAAAAGGGAAAACAAGTATGATAGGGAATTAAAAATCTTAAGAAATTTAAGAAATGTAGAGTAAAGATAAGTCATTGATTCCTAGAAACTATATTGCACCATATTAAAATTAAAAATTTTTCTACAATGTATATAACTTCTTTGGACATCCTGTATAATACGCACATGGTTAGTTATGTGTATTAGTGAGTCGTGTACATATCAACGTGTATGTTAATCATCACGTAGTACCTTGTAAGGAATGTATTACAAAGTTTGTTCATTGTGAGCAAAGTTCATCTATTGTCCAAGACCTATAGAGGGTGACCTTGACAGTCATAGGATAACTTTAGATCAAACCCAAAAGTGTGTAGTTTTGGATGACTTGGTTGAACTTGAAAACCTAGTGATGTACAAAGACATTTTACCTACATGTATATCACTACAAAAATATCTATTACTAGGAAGTGATGTTTTTAACCTTTTTCAAACTGAGGTAGGTGCTTTAGTCAAAATATGGTAACCTTTTACTCATTTACACCTTTCTAAGACATAGACATATTGTGCTGCGACTACAGTAAAATAACTGCCGTTTTGGTGTGTAGGCCTGTACTAGTCATTATCAGTGGTCATTTGTAGACAAAACAGTTATTGGGCAAATTCAAATTGGTCCACTAATTATTCTAATAGCCTACTTGGGGACTTTAATTAATTGGATATCCTCTGGTCACCCATTCATAAAGTTAGCTGGTTTCACACTTCCCTACCTCTTGTTTCCATATAGCTTGGTTCCATGAAACATTATGGCTTCACTTTTCCTTGTAGTTGTCCCCAAAAAGCACCCATGATCTGTGGCTGGCAGACAGTAGGCCTATACTGACTGAGTAATGTCCTTATTTAACTGGTCATGGCCAAATTTGTGTGACTTGTAAATCTTGGGTCTTGTGGTTGTTAGCTG
Organism: Ophioderma brevispina; assembly: GCA_023653785.1. Lineage (NCBI taxonomy): Eukaryota > Metazoa > Echinodermata > Ophiuroidea > Amphilepidida > Ophiodermatidae > Ophioderma > Ophioderma brevispina. The sequence continues at coordinate 29,173 of JAMKCH010000279.1, read as the reverse complement.
CTACCTGCAGCAAATATTCTGGTTCTTTAGTTTGTTTTTAAATTACTGCAAGAATAGGCCTATATATTTCCGGGTTATGTATTTCAAACACCTAGCACCCCAACGACTTACATTTTGGATTGTACAGATACAAAAGGCAATGTTTGCCAGTTATGTCCTACATCTCTATATCCCTGATGCAAGGGATATTGTATATTTCATTAATCATGCTAAATAATTTTGTGCAATTATCATTTCTAATTTTTTTTTGCAGAATCAATAAAAAGCCTAATTTAACTCTACTGAAATACTTTCTGAATGTCTTTGTATTTGGGTTTCATGTCATTAGACCTTTTCAAATCGTACTTCACAAGCACATCGTACTTTTGTGGAGCGGTTTGGACTGCAAAATTGTCGACAACCCCTCCCCTTGGTAAAACAAAACGCAACCACTTCTATTCGAAAGATAGTAATAAATCATTTAAAAAAAATGATGGTTGTGGTAAAAAACTTTGGTGGAAGGGGTGTTTTTTGGGTCAAAAAATCACATTTTTGAGCTAAAAACTTAAGAAAATCAAGATTTATTAATTCTTAGCAAAAGAAATTTTAATCATGATGGAATACTATTAAAGTTTTTGGGACCCCCCTGATTTACCCGGAAGTAGTATCGATTTTGATATCAGATGAAAGGCCGTATTTTTCTCATTCTTGTCCTGAAATTTGAGCCCTCAAATCCATTTCATTCCCAAGATATAAACAAAAAACCACCGTTTTAGTGGTTAACCATCAATATTAGCACAATATTCAATAGGGCTTTGCAACATGCATTATTGCGTCTACCATCAAAACCGCAAGTTTGTTTCCCACGGTATATGTGCAAGTGCCAGGCTCGCGTATCAAGTAGAGAACACAATACACATAAATCGGAACAAGCACCTTTAATCTCTGACATTTTATAATAATAGAGTTTGTTATACAGTATATAAAGGCTTCTAGAATTGTAGCCCCATAATCACTTTTTTCCCTAAAAAACCCATCCTTTTTATCACATGTCACCACAACGAGTATTACCTGAAAACTGAACCCTTTATGCAATGTATAAAACCTATATCAATAACAAAAGGATACCATAAAAATAAGATTGTAATATTTTTACTTTAAAAAAAAAATTTAAAAATAATTTTGCTTAATTTGCAGCCCAAAATGCATTTTTTGGCCTAGAAATCATCCTTACCACCAAATATTTCAACCACAACCATCATTTTCTTAAATCCAGTGGCGTACCGAGGCAAAATTCGTAAATCGTGATTTGCTCCAATTAAGTCTGAATTGGACAATTTACTTTAATTTTGCCCAAATTTGGACCAAAACTGGTTGAAATTTCCTGAAAAAGATGGATAAAAATGCACACTTTGGCCCATATCATCCCGCTTTTTCGAGCCAGAGGGGGCAACTTGCCCCCCCTGCCCCCCCGGTCGGTACGCCACTGCTTAAATCTCATATATTTATCCTTCAAATAAACGTGGTTGTGTTTTGTTGTACCGAGGGGAGGGGTAACTCGAAAACTAGAGCACTTTTCAAAGCTCAGCCACTCCGTTACTTCACAAGCACTTGCCAGTGACATACATTATTGGGATCATCGTTTGGTAAAGTTTGTTTTGAAAAGGTCTATTCTTGCAATTTGCAAGAAATATAAACCATGACAACAATTATTCCTATTGCATGATGCTATGGAAATTATACTTGCTCGTTACAAGTGCCGTCACCTCTTAATAAAACAGGCAGTAATTGGTCATGTTCCTGATGGGCATCACCTTTGAGTCTTTGACATATATCTGTTACTTCTTATTTGAATACTGTCATCATGGCAAATTCCTAATGGGCTTGTACTTGCTAATAAGTCTTCAATGCAAATAATGTAGTCTCTCTGGGAGAGCCTTCTGGGAGATAGTACAAGTTGATGACCAAAGGAGTGACACTGGGGAAGAGAGAGCATGAATAAATGAAAGAATTAATTGTTAGCATAACTTATTGAATGAAGGCCTTAAAGGCACCAACAATCTTGTTCATGATAATTAAGACAATTTTCTTGAAAAGAGGAGGGAGTATTTTGAGAATATTCATTTTCCAGAGACATGCAGATTTTAAATTTGCTTATCATGCACAGACCTTCCCCTCCCAAACACATCATGTGCAAACCCTGTAATTCCTTTGGCCCAGCCCCAGTCAGAAATTATGAAATCATCCTTCTCAAAGGAGGAGGAGAGTTTCTGTAGTCCCTTGTGCCTATAACTGAGTCACTCAGCTTCACTTATAATGGTCATGGAATTGAGAGAATTCAGAAAATGCATGAAATCTCTGTAAACAAGAAATAACCATGGCAACTAGAATGCAAAGCAGTAGTTTTAGTCAACAATAATACAACCTTTGATTTAAAATTATCATCATTTACAACACTTCCTCCATAAATATATCATTCTTCTGTTAAAAAAATTAATATCATTTTTTTTCTACAGTGAGTTGTTATCATAATTCGGTAGAACTTCTATTTGAAGCATGCAATGTGAAAATATATCTGCTACAGAAAATAAGGTCTAGCCAGAGCTGAGCTGAGTAGAGAGCTGTTAACTTCCTGATACTAGTAAATCACACTGCTATATAGTGGGCGTGTATCACAACTAGATGCTGATTGGCTAGCTGCTATACACACTGACAAGTCTGTGCTACATACTAGTCTATGGTCACTTCATTTCTGTTCTGTGGAACACGCGTGCAATATGAAATCCCAATCTGCAACTGTTGGTGGTATCTCCATATGAATATACTTCAGTGCTTGACTGGTATTATTGGAATGAAGGACACAATATTTTGTTGAATTGCTTGACTGGAATTACCGAAGCTGTGCTGTTAATTTTGCCTTTGCCTGGATCATAATTATGTTCAAAATGGAAACAGCTGACTGGGATTAGATTGGCATGCTAAATATTTGGGTATTTCCACAGTTTAAAGGTCCAACTCACATCAAGATTGACCTACCAATCTGTGCACACCACATTGGACTTTAGTGTGTCCATATCTCTGTGGACTTTGATTTTGTTGTGTTCTAACTTGTCTTAATGGGCTCCATTATTATGGCCCTAACTATAGCACCAAGTGGAGAACTCAGATGGAGCACAGTGGGTTGTCCCCACCAACCACACTTACAAGTAAGTATACCAGACCTATATGTACATGCTGTTCAAGGCATGCATGGCTATACTGCACTTGTCAAATACTGAAGTGGAATGTGGACATGAGCAAACTTCCTGGTTTGCTTCCCGGTTTGTCTGGCATCTAGATTATGGCCGGTGACATTTAATTACTGTATATCTGGTAGTATAATTCATTGGGAGCTTGTGGTGTTGTGTGGCAAGGTTTTTAACAGGCAGATATGCCATGTTACTAGTTGTACACCAGCGTTCAATATTGACAGTGTATACACTAGATGTAATATACAATACTTGGTAAAGAGCAAGAATTCATTAAGAACTACCCCTACATGTTATGACAAAATCAATGACAGGATGTTACAATAATTAAAGGACCTATCCATGCTGCATTTTCTTATATTGTTCTGGCTGGCAAGAGATGGTAGTCATGAAATTTTAATCTGAAATTTTATTTTTTTTGCTGCAAATTAAAGGGTGCGGGCTAGGTGGCCAATTGCTAATAGCCTCATCCCATGGACTGGGATTTTACAGGAGTAGTCAACATTTTAGTATTGGAAGAAAGCTACTATTTTTCTCATTACCTTGTGAAATGTTAGGGCTAAAGGATGTTTGGTTTAGAGTTATGAGGCGAAAATGCTCCATTTTTGGTCTACCAATATATTTTTACATGGTATCCTATGGGCTTACAACATCATGCTTTTTTTAAGCTCTCGCATCAAAATGATTTAAATATCGGTGCAAAAATTTACAGATGGGGTTTTGGGTGAAGTCCATTCTATTACATGAAACTTTATACCTAACTCGGGTCCTCCCCTTTAAACATTTAAACTTACAGGGAAACAGGTGATAAATAATTGAAAATCTATTATCTGAGCTTATGAAAAAAAGGTTGTCCATTTTATTTCATGGCCTTGGTGATCTTCTTGGTCTACTCATTTATTACTAGTAACGTTTTTATGCCTTTTTATACATAGTTTTCTTCCCAGATGTATTTCAAGCTATTAGGTAAACCCCTAGGTCGTGGAACAATGTGACCCAAAATGACAATCTTTATCACGCATTGTTTTGGTAAAAATACATGAAATGGTCATAGAGTGATATTTTCCCCTACAGAGGTAATAATGAGCCATTCTTCGGGAAGTCTAACACGTGACCGAACTTCATTTGACTCCCATGACAAAACAACCAATCTAGTGAAAGTCGTAACATTATACTTCTTTAGGTTTTGTCCAAACCTAACCAAAAATAATGTTTCCACTTTCGCTAGATTGGTTGTTTTTTCATGGGAGGCAAATGAAATTCGGTCACATGTGTGACTTCCCGAAGAATGTCCCTAATGTGATAATAAACTACCAATACTGATATAATCCAAAGATAGAAAAAGATAGGAAGGAATTTAACATCCTCTCAAGTTTGTCAAATTTGCTAATATGTGGTGGGTAAGTTTGATAAAAAACATGTCAAATTTGTGTTAAATTTGGTCCAAATCTGCACCCCCCCATACCCACCTCCTAAAAATATGGGCCACATCTTAGGTCCTGAAAGTTGATTTCCATTCATGAGTTTCAGTTGTATTGTACATTCTCAGATATTTTTCCAGTTAATAAGCATTCCCAATGTGTATCTCCCTTGATATGCATTCATTACAATTGGGAAATAAAAGTTCTGTATTTTTCTGGAATTAGGAATAATTAATGTCACATTTTTTAAATGCTAAAGGATAATGTCATGTCCCAAATTCACAGATACCAGTACATTGCCATCCAAAAGCAGCATGCCACTGTTTTTGTCAATAACATTTAACAGTGTTCATGCAAAATAGATAGCCTTCTGTAAAGTAATTAACCTTGATTGGCCAATATGTACAATGAAATGTATTGTCAACATAGAAAGGCTACATGACTGTACTTTAAAGATACTACATACATGTATATTACATCGTGTAATCGATATGCTTTTAACTAAAAGCCAATTTAGTTGGCTTTGTTCTTTCAGTGCTAATTGTGTCTTTGTGACTACTTGCTGTGAGCTTTGAAGTGCAGCTTTTTAATCCAAAATGAGTTTAGCAAATAGAAAACATGAGTTTTGAAGTGTCCATGGATAATGTATTTCACATATGTTCACTTTGAGTTTATAATGTCGGTACATGTGCCCAGATGCAAGCTGCACATGCATACATGAGTACGTAGCCGCAAGTTGCCATAAAAAGGAATTTTAGTTACTGTTAAAATTGGGATCTATTACGCATCTCATAAGTGTCAACTGGGTATGGATTTCAAGCTAAGAATGTAAATTGACGCTGTGATGGAGATAGGCTTTCAGAGAAATGATCTGCTGTAGTGCAGTGACCAATAGGAATCCACTCGGCTGGTATGTGGGTTTACTGATCCATTGCTCATTTAGCAGATGATCCGAGGAGGAGTTAACGTTTGGGTGTTTTCCAAGGAAGATATTTGGCATGGTTGCTCGCTCTGGTAGGTAGAATGGTTGGCGTGGATAGGATGGTAGCACGTTCGAGCTTAGCATTGCACTTGCACACTTGCTGAATAATTGCATTAGTGCATTTCAATTATGTATTCACCATCTATATATAGACTTAATTATCAGGGCATAACTCGCTGACTTACTAGTTTCTGTGAATACACTTGTTTTTAATTAGCAAAAAATGATTCTTGGTTTCTAGGTATTATTAAAGGGATACCCAGTGACCTTGTAGAGGTCAGTGCTCAGTGAATTTGAGACATTTGGTATTCTTGTTCATGCATATTTACCTATGCACAACAAAAACATTTATTGATTTGGTTAGAAAGTGTGTATAATTTTTGTCTGAATTGCAAATGAAATCTGCTTTACAGGATATGGAGGATATGAAAGCTTTTGTGCAAGCAACTTTGGTTCCTTCCTGGCTACAGATAAAAGTTAGGGCTAGTGCCGGGGCTAGTGCATGTACAGCATGTCGATCAAACGAGGGAAGATATTGTAACAAAATTGGATTGATTCAGCCCAAATTTATTGGTCGAGCTATGAGTTGCAAAAATATTGGGCGAGATGCAGTCGAGCCCAATATTTTAAAACTCATAGCGAGACCAATAAATATTGGGCGCAAATCATCCAATTTTATCATTATCGTGCGTAGGATCCGATATTATCGCGTATCGGACACCTCAATTGTCTGAATTGCAAATGAAATCTGCTTTTCAGGATATGGAGGATATGAAAGCTTTTGTACGAGCAACTTAGGTTCCTTCCTGGCTACAGATAAAAGTTAGGGCTAGTACCGGGCTAGTGCATGTACAGCATGTCGATCGAACGAGGGAAGATATTTGATAAGAAAGGGTTGTTTTCATGTAAATTGTAGTGTAAAAACTCTGCTGAAGCAATTAAAGAAGATGAAAGGAAGTTTGGTTTGATGGCTATTATTTAATAAAGTTAACAATGGTATGTATCATATATAAAGTGTAGGGCCTATGAGAAATAATGGTACAAATATATTGAAATACTGTGTGTGGGGGGGGGGTATGCAAGCATGTGGGAATATGTGCAAATTTGTTGGTATAGTAATTTGTTGTTGGGAGCAAATTTGTTGTTAATGACTTTAAAACACAATATAAACCACGCTTAACTATCTTGATTAAAATCTTTAAGCACTAATGTTTTCCAAACCAAGAAAAATGTTAACCTTTTTTTGTATAGAAAATAATTTGTGTTGTCACATTGACCGCATTAAAGGGATGGAGTAAAATTAGAATTATTTTAATTAAATCCAACTTCAATAAACATTTTAATCCTTTTATTTCTAAATGTAGGTCACATATTTTGCACTCTGCACTGTGAGTAGCCTCATATGGAATTAAAATAGGGAAGTTTGTACAGAATAATTTAGTCATTTACAGCAAAATTCACAAGAGAATATCTTGCCAATTTGTGACTGTAAAATGGAACTGTGTTGTAAAGCACACATGTTCAGAAAGTGTAAAGCTTGTATGGTCCTGGGAACCGAGAGAGTGCAATTTACTTGTATTTGAACTTGGTTGATGTCCCAGACTGACAGTCTATAGAATAAAGTTTAAGTACACACACTATCCTGAATTGGCTACCTTCTGCTATACTTACAGGGCAATTGAAACCAGGGTTTTACTTTCAACAACCACTAAAAGCGTCCCTTGGTTGACACAATTTACATGGGAACCAGGGACTGTTGCACTTCATGACTCATTTTAATTTTGAGACTTGATACCAGTACCAAGAATAAGTTACCATGCAGTGGCATATTGACGGGGAGGTGGGGGGGGAGGGTAGTTGCTAACCCTGCCTTGAAATATCAGGTTGCAGCTCAAATTGTCGGAACCAAATGGAATAACACTTGCATTTTTGCATTTAGGGATTCTGACCACTTTGGCCTAAACTTGCGCCAAGTTGATATAAATTCAGCTACATGAATTTGGTCTCATTTAACTGCCCTGGTTGATTGCCTAGGTACACCCCTGTTACTATGACAATAACTCAACAGGTGGTTTCATAATAAGGGAATTACCCTTTGTTGAAAATAATGCTTGTGATTCAACACACTGAGTGGATGTAATCTCTTTAATGTGAAATTCCCAAGTTACAGTGGGATCAAAATTTACTTGGACAGGAGATAAGCACACCTCATGTAAACGCAACAAGCTACGCAGATTTTCAGCGCATACTTTGACAAATTACGCATCGTGAAAAGAGGTGCGATGTTCCTCCTGCCTCGTGCAGTCCACGCGCGCTTGTGTTCGATTCTGTCCACAAATTATTAATCAGACTATAGTGAAACATGAATCTAAAGATAATAATAAACAAAACATTCCAGTCTAAACCAATCCTGTCAAGGTATTTTAATAGCACTGAAAGTCTCATTAATTAAAAAATGTTTATTTACTTTTTCCAAGAAGGAAATAATAAAGTAGCAACTAAAACTGTAGTTTTGATTTCTAGTTTTGATGCGTGTGACTCAACACACTGAGTGGATATTATCCCTTTAATGTGGAATTCCCAAGTAAGTGAAACATGAATCTAAAAATAAACAAAACGTTTCAGTCTAAACCAATCTTGTGTCGGTATTACCACTGATCTGAAAGTCTCATATAACTAAAAAACACAAAAAAAAAAGTTTATTTACTTTTTCCAAGAAGGAAATAATGAAGTAGCAACTAAAACTGTAGTTTTGATTTCCAGTTTTGATTCTTCTTCTTTTAGTTTCTTTATTTTAAGCCTTGCCCTCAACAAATTGCCGCTTTGAAATGACAATCAACTAGGACCGTGGGAACTCTTTAAAAGTTGTGTTAGAGGTCCTTGGTATTACAAAATAATGCATTGTTCAGAAGTTGGGATTGAAGCAGGTCACCTGTGATTTGATTTTGAGAACATTCTTGGTGAATGACTGCCAAGAAAACTATCTCCAATCTTATGTGGCGACTGGTTGTGACTGGTGGTGATTTCAGTTAAGGGAGATTTACTTCTACTTCATGTAACTAAGCAACTGCCACCCATGAAAACAATTATTTTTTTGTGTGAAAAGAACTTGCCAGAATAACACATTAACGGCACAGACAACAGCTATGTTGTATAAAATCCACCATCAAAATTATAAAAGAAAATTGATCGTAGTAGACTAAAGGCCTGTTATGTCGGCACAAAAGAAATTTACACTATTGGGATACATGCAAAGTGAAATGTTGCAATATGTTTTGCAAGAGGTTATAGGACAAGCAAGTGATATGTGAAAAATGTTGTCCTTTAAATACCCAGGAAAGTGCAGTAGCAAAGACTAATTATAATGAAAATTTAAAGAAACCGATACATTCTTTATTAGCTATTGATGTTGTCTGTGACAAGTGTGTGTGTGTGTTTGTGTGTGTGTGTGTTTTCCATTTCGATAATCATATAAACATAGATGTTTTCTCCCTCAATGGAAGCATATCACCAAAAACATCTGATTACAAATTACTTATAATAATAATAAGTTGGTGCATCCATTTGGTTATTATTTAGTAGAAACAAAAATGTGTACTAAATTGGCCCATTATGGAATGTGTGTTAATGTGGTCAACCACAGGTTTGGAGACATCAAAAGTTAACATTTTCTGCACCTTAAATTTCACTTGGGTATGATAAAATATCACTTCTGATATCAAAATCTCAAATTTTGAATAAAGTGGTGGGGACGTTGTGTCGATCAGGTCACCCACCTTTAAGCTAAATGAGTCTGATGGAGCAGAAGAATGATTTGAAGCTGATGGGGTTGACAGAGATGTGAAATGTTTTTCTTGGAAGTCTATCTCCCATCATGTCTGTCAACATGTTTTGTAGAATCTGATCATGTTGATAGCATTCAATGCAACATCAGTGCATTGATCTTATGAACTTGTAAAGATCATCACTATAATGAAAGTTCCAGACTTACATTTTTGTTAGCTTTTGGATTGCCTTGTTGGGGCTGTTTTTCTTCCAGTTTTCTGTCCAATTTCTAATCTGAATTCTTATTTAAAGGGGGATGGCCCGATTTAAAGATATGAAGTTTTCATCTTGATAGATTGGCCTTCACCCCAAAACCCCATCTGTAAAGTTTTGTGCCGATATTTCAATCCGTTTTCATGTGAGAGCTAAAAACGTGATTTTGTAAGCCCCATAGAGTACTGTGTAAAATTAATATTGGTGACGGTCGACCAAAATGGGGTACATTTTCGCTCATAATTTCCAAACCAAACATCCTTTGGCCCTAAGATTTCACAGGGTAAGTGAGAAAAATAGTAGCTTTCTTCTGATACCAAAATGTTGACCACTTACGGTTTTGTATGCATTTATTGCTTTTACTATTTCTCAAGTAAAATACTATTTTTCAAGTAAAACTCACCAAATGCCTTAAAAAGTATGTTGTGTGTTCCTTGAGAGAAAAAAAGTACTTGTGCCTTGAGCTATATGTGACTGTATTAGAATATATCTGTACACATACAGAATGGAAAATCATAAAAGAAAAATAACTGCAGCAATTTAAAGAAAATGAAGAAGATGATGGAGGAGAAGGAGGAAGAGGAAGGAAAAAACTTATCAAAGTCCCACCTCCATTTTCTAAAGCGGTAGTTCTTTTGAATATAATTTGCATTACTTAAAAATGTTGGCAGGGCAAAATATTTGTAAGGAACAGCTGATGCAGGCACTGAAGATGTTTTGGTGCTGATTCCTCCAATGTTCTCCAACTTTGTTCATTTTGTCCTGCTGTTACAATTAATTTGAGTCTTCCCCCCCCCCCCCCCCAAGTGGCCAGCAGCTTTCACACCATGCACTATATCTCCATCTGAGCATGAAGTAACAGGTCTTTATTCTGGCACATATCTCATAATTAATGTGAAAAGTGAACAATGTATTGAATAGTAGCTGAATACAGCATTGCAACATGTGACAGCTGGAGTCCTCCCTTTCTGGTCCCCTTCTCAACTCTTTGTAGTGTTGCACTTGTCAGGGTCAAAGTTCATGCAGGCTGCATTAGGTGTGGGCAATACCACAATATTGTTAAAGGTGTACTGCTCAATCTTCACCACTCACCATTTCTGTAGGATGATACAAGCAAAAATGGTTTGTTTATGGTTACTGCTATTTAAGCTAAAAGGAAGCAAATAAAACCATAGCACTTGGCTTTTTTGTAAAATATTTCTTAGATGAATCATTTCTTTTCCCCCCTAATTGGCGCTCTCATTAAATTGTGTATCGGATTGAATTGAAATTTGGAATTCTAAAAAGTATACTGCGTGATGGTGTTTCTTTATAAAATACAGAAATACAGTTTGTGATTGGGCACTGACCAGTTCACCTGTAAATTGTTGACTGGTTTCAATGGTATTTTCTCACATGTGCATATTACAAGATTGAAAGAAATCAAAATGTTAACAAATTAAACAAACTGAAAGATAGATCCTATGAATTACTCTTTCAAATTAAATCTGAGATTGTGATTGTCTTTTTAAAAGGCTTGTTTGTAACAAGAAATTAATCGAGCCCTATTTGATTGTGAAGCAATCATCAATTCTATTAATCTCTGCTTTGAATGATAATTTAAATCCTAGTTATAGTTGGCCCAAGCCTAGATACATGCATGTCATATACCACCATGACAACAAGTATTTCCCATACCAGGGATTCCCTGGTAACCTAGCACCTTATCTGCAAAGCATTGAACCCATGAAAGTTCAAATGCAAGAAATTGAATAGGAAAACCCACTTTGGGGGGGTACAAAACGGACCCAATGCCACGCAGCTGGTATTAATTATGTTCATTGTGCACTTAGATGCCGACTGGGATGCAAGATCCATAGTTAGAAGCCGACTGTGAGACCATATGAAATGAAAAGTTGCTTTAGTTGTTCCACCCAAGTATAAATGCAGTAACAACTTGAGAGAGTTGTTTTTCCTTCTTGGTTTTGCAGATGACTGAGAGGCCTAACCAAGCAGTACATAGAAGAATAGTGTATATATAAGCATTACGTAGAAATGCCTTAGAACTTCCAGAATACAAGCATGTAAGGCAAGACCATTCAACGGATGTTGCAAGAAGGAAGAAATACGACAAATTGGTGAGTACTTTTTTTCTACAATTCCTCTTTAGTTGCGGACTATTCTATTCCAAAAATAATACATTTTCGGAAGATACCCAACATGAATCCTAATCTATGTTAGCAAACTTGTATCAGAATATTTAGGGGCTTGTTCCGATTTATGTGTATGTGTTATCTACTTGATATGGGAGCTTGGCAACTTGCACATAACCCATCAACTCCGTGGGAGGGAAACAAACTTGCAGGTGTTTTTTGGGATGGTAGACGCAATAATGCATGTTGCCACAAGCCCTTTTCAATACTGTGCTAATATTGCTGGGTAACCAACTAATAAATGGCGGTTTTTTTTTTTATATCTTTGGAATGAAAATTGAAAATGGATTTGAGGGCTCAAATTTCTGGACGGCAATGAGAAAAATACTGCCCTTCTTGATATCAAAAATCGATTACACTTCAGGGTAAAATCGGGGGGGGGGGGGGGTCACAAAGACGATCGGAACACGCACCTTTAAACGGCATTTTCATTTCTATTGAAAAGTGTCAAAATAATATTTTAGGTCATTGAGCTTTTCTCTTGACGAACAATATTTCATCCTAGGCGTGTTTAAAGATTATGATCCCAATTATCCATCATATTCAAAACTTGTAGTATTCTTATATTTGGTTTTTTAAGCAATATTAGCACTTTCTTTTAAAGCTCACCCCCAATTTTGATAATTTCTGCCACACAGTTGCACATTGGTAATAGCGAGTAAATACCGGTGATGGTTAAAGTTCAAACTTCTTCCAAAGTTGTCACATATAGAAGGCATTGTGTAATTAGAATTCGATCCTGATTATAGATTCAACGCTGCTTAAAAATTCCAATATGAAATAGCCGGGAAAATAGGCACCTGTAGGCCCTTACTTATCAACGATTCATCCATAGCTGTTCCATTGGTTCATGCAATCAAGTAAGGATCATTTAATTTGGAGATTGTGCTATTTTCATTATGGGCCGACAGAAATTTCAAGGTTGCAGTGAGTGCTGATATTGTTATTGGGATTTTTTTGTTTGTATAGTTAAATGTGTTTTTAAGAACCATTGAATAACAAATGAATCAAAAATGTTGTGAAACTGAAAGGATGAATGCAATTGATATCTGAATTTCTTAAGCTTTGCCCAAAGTAGTAGTATATAATTTATCAAGATTGCACTGACTGGAATGTGATAATTATATATTGAGATAAATCAAAACTATATATGTTGAAAGTTTATCTACCCCACTTCCCAGGTGGTGAGTTGAATCATCTAAAAAAAAACATCACCGAGAAGGTCCAAAAACACTAATCAATCAAAATTAATAACACAACCAACTTACAATCAGTTGCTGGCCAAATTATATTATATGGGAAGAAAGGTTAAATGCATTTAAAATGCAATAGATTTCAAGCATAAATTGATATGAAACCTTACAATAGTAAGGATTGCTTTGAACCATCTCAGTGAGTAAATATGTATGGACGAAGGCTGTGTGAGGTGTGTTACCATGGGAATTGTTTTGATCCCAAGCTTCAGTACCGCACCTAATATTCCATAGTGTACTGCACTAATGAATTCTGGAATTGCATATTTATAACCCACACTTCACCGCTTGATGGAGGGTTTGTAATTTTACTGACATTTTATGAGACTGTATTACACTACTGACAAAAGTTCATAATTATAGTGCAGTTGGGCTTTCTACCGATCTCAGTTATTAGCAATATAAAGTACCAATGCGAATTGGTCAAGAAAATTTGTAATTCAAGAAGTGAGAAACACATTGTGTATTTGGTAGTGATTTGCGGAAATTTGTAAGACACCATCACCACTCTTCATGTGACATAGGGGACAACATCAATCTTGCCGCTGTTGATAGTTAATTTACCACGATCATTGCAGCGCAATTGTGGGATTGGAAAATAGATCTCAATTCTTCATGTATGTAGATCTTGATGTCAAGTGGCCACAGTTTGACAATCATGTTTTTAAATGTTCCATATACATGGATACATCTACTCAACACCACCAGGGACCGAACCCAAAACCCAAGGTCTTCGGTATTCCCCTCAAGCAACTACGTCCCAGGAGCCTCGTGTTTTCAGACAGTGACCGTGACCCAATTCCCATGGTAAGGCAATGGCCCTGTCACTAATTATACTGATGTGAAAGATACAACTTGTCTCCATTAGACTGAAAAGGTTATAGTGAAGAGAAATCCTCCTCATATCCTCCCATTCTTGTAAAATCCTGTTAGCTCATTTGGAACAGTATATTGTGTGATATCCACACATGAGAATGATGAGGTGAGTATGGAAATTCTGTATAGTTTTCACTAGGGATGTGACAAGCAAAAAAATGCGCAGATCATTGTAGCCTTCGGGTTTGTGATGAGAAAGATTTGATAGTTTGTTGTGTGTTGCATGTTGTCTGCAACAGGTATAATTTCAAATTCTATAATATATTTTGTCACAAGGAGACTATTTTTCCCCACTTTCTGTTTAAGTATTTTTACCTCCTTCGTCGTAGGTTAGCTGGACTTTAGTGTTCATTTAATTGCCTGATTGTTAGCCTGCTTCAATTTTTACATCACTCACTCACTCACTCACGCACTCACTCACTCAGTCAATCACGCACTCACTCATATACTCACACGCACGCACGCACTCACTCACTCACTCCCTCTCTCTTCTCTCTATCTTTCTTCTCTTCTTCCTTTCTCTCTCTCTCTCTTCTCTCTCTCTCTCTCTCTTTCTCTCTCTCTCTCTCTCCCTTCTCTCTCTTCCCTCTCTACCTCTCTCACTGGACCCATTTCAGGTTCACTCCTTCCCCCTGACAGAACAAGATTGTACTCCCTTCCCCCTCTATATATTTTCTTCCCCCTCTGAAACAATCTGGCTCAGTGCATGTATCCTTTGTTTGCCTTGTTGCATTCCGTGCGTTCAGTTCTGTCCAGCGTTAAGGCGAGCTATTTGACTAAACGTCTCTTTCAACATCACAAAAAGGTTGATTTAAAATTTCTGGGAAACACACACAAGGGAAGACTGAGGGATTTTTGATGACACAAGGCCAACGGCAGAGGACTGGTCACTTCACCAGGCTTTCCGCCCCACGAATTGATGCCCCCTTCGGTTCTTCCTTCTCCGCTGGCTGCTTTCGCCCCCCCCTTCTTCCCCTTCGGTTAACTCATGAAGAAGGTTAAATGTATTTATTTCAATTGTGCGTTGACCAACAGCGAGGGAGTGAGTGAGACCCGTGGTCGTCATCCGCTCAGACGTTTTATTCTCAAATCTACTTATATTGATCCCAGAAATCACACATCAGTGTATAGACTTGAAACCCTTGAAATGTGACTGACACACTAGGTAGAATCAGTTCAATTAAAAAAACAAGCAAAAAAAGTTCAGAAGGGTATGGTTCTCATAACAAGAATAGGAGGGCCATTTTGTCTTTGTGCCCAATCATGTACATTGCGTAGGGTGTTTGCAGCAGGTTACTACAGTACTATATTCATTTAAGGCTTTTACTTGACAGTACTGTTTAATGCTTTACTTTTAACGTACTATATTAGGTTTAAGCTTTACTATGAGTCAAAATAAAAGTATTGTTTTCAGACTCAATAGTGTTTCGATGGTCTCAAATCACACCAGAAGCTAAAGGGGGGTTTTGGACACGAACATACAAATTGATCAAATTTATGAAAAACTAAATGTTCCCCTTAATAATTGATGCGAACTAAGGTCTCATATCACAAAAATAATTGCAAACGGATCTTCACAGTTTTGAGTATATCTAGAATGTTAAGAAAAGTTCTAGTAGTAGTTCTTTGTTGTAAATCATTTTTAATAATGGAACCCGTAGAACACACCTCTATCATTACTTTGGCATGTTCTAAATTGGCATTGCAGACCCACTTCATTAACAAAACTTTGCTATGTATTAGTATTCAAACTTCCCAAATAGCCACACATAGAACAAAGTGGGGGGGGGGGGGGAAAACCCCAAAGGCTGTGTTGCAGACAAAGGAATGAAAGCATTCTGTGAGTGTCCCCCTTTTACTCTGTTTATTTTTAGAGCAATTCCTGTCTTTCAGTGTGTCGTCCACAGCTACGTTCATTCATGAGATTATTTTTCGGTAATCAGTTGAAGTGGTTGCTTCATTAAAAGGTTTGCGTTATTAAAAACGACCAGGCCAGGCTGCAAGAAGGTGATTTATAAACCAGAGATTTCACCCTTATCTAATAGTGCACGTTGTCATTAATGTTTCAAGGTCAAAGTCATTGTCACCATATGAACATGGTCTCTTGTGATGTATTTTTCTCTCTCCTCTTTTCTTCTCTCCCTGCCTCTCTCATGGTCTTTGTCTTTCTTCATCTCTTGTGTACCTCATGCTCTTGTTCAATCATTCCCTTCTCACTTTTGCCTTTTATGTTGCTTGCTTTGTAGATCAGTACAAAAGGATTACTTTGGTATTATGTGTGGTGCTTCTCCATCCTTGTGTGTGTGTGTGTGTGTGTGTGTGTGCGTGCGAGTGCGTGAGCATGCGTGCGTGTGTGTCTGGGGTTATTTTTCTCAATTTCACTGTGGTATTGAGTATTTTGCAATGTTTTAAATAAAAAAGTCCATGATTAGGGGAGACGTATACTAAGAAACTGAAGTGTGTTCTGAATTTGCTCTTTAACAAAAGATCAAGCTTATTGGACATCATAAAATTCATAAAATGTAACAAAAGATCAAGCTTATTGGACATCATAAAATTCATAAAATGTAACAAAAATAGCTTAATTGGATTATACCCTTCACACCTACTAATATGCTTTATTCCATTAACAGAATTATGCCGTAACACTTAATGACACTTTGTGCTCGCCAGTGTGATTATGCTTCTGGAAAAGTGAAAATTGTCCTGCTTCATTGATTTTCATGCTTTTTCACACTTTAACAAGCTTCTGCATGAATATAGCACTGAGTAAGCAAGCTTAAAATCACAAATTAAAAACAAGCAAGACAGTTTTAGGCAAATTGGGACAGATTAATTGTACAAAAATGTCCACCTTTACAATAAGTAAAATCAGGACCTAATTACATATTATTTCCTTTGCACCTACTCTATATCTATCTAAAGGACACGATACAGCATAGGTGCAAATGGTATAGTCTAATCTTGCCAAAATCAGTATTATTCACAGCCTATCATGGTAAGGGAGTTAATTTTTAGTTCTGTTTGCCATTTTGTGTTGCCTGCCTAAGGCAGGAAGACACATAGGGATCACTTTGTCCACTGTTGATGTTGTTGTTGTTGTTGTTGTTGTTGTTGTTGTTGTTGTGAAAAAAGGGTTAACATTTGCCTGTAATATCCTCATACTTTGATGGATTTAAACCACACTTGGGTCACAGGTGTAACATGGCATCCCCCATTTGTTGATGAGGTCAAATGTCACATGTCAAGGTCAAAGGTCATGTGAGGTCAAGTTGTAAAATAAGCTGAAATGTAAAATTAACCTCATTTGAAAAGTTGAAGTTCAATTGGAACCAAACTTGAATCATATATAGGTGCAATATGGGATCCCTCATTTGTTGATGAGGTCAAAGGTCACATACAAAGGTCATGTTAGGCCTATCATTCACTAACCGTGACGGCAGGCGACACAAGCGGTCCGAGGACCGATGTAAATTTTTTAATATAGTTCTGTATGTTACATACAAGAGGGGGTATAGTGTTCTTTCCACAATACATTTCTTTCAATATATTTTTTGCACTGGTTGTCACATGAGTTTATAGTCACAAAAGTACTTATTGCGAGATTGGGATGAGTTATTTTCATTTAGGTTCTTTTTGTCACTATAAACTCATGTGACAACCAGTGCAAAATTATATTGGAAGAAATTCATTGTGGAAAGAACACTTAGCCTCCTCTTGTTACATACAATGTATAGAGTTTAGTAATCATAGTCTGTTGTATAACAGCAGTTGTATTGCCCCCACAAATTTTTGGACACTATTTTTTCTACCTGTCAGCCAGTGTTAATTTCTGGTTGCAGTCTGGTTGAATACATTTTATTTTGCATATTTTTTAACCAAGATGCAATATTCACAAGACTGTCTAATTTAAAAAAAAGTGGGAGAAATTTTGATTATCATCAGAACATGGCCAAATATTGTTATTGTATATAAATTTGTTCTGTTTCCTTTATTGATTGCATTTTTATTGTAACCACATCAGACAATTTTTGCTGTTAAATAAGACAAAAAATTGCAGTCAGTCAAAACTAAATGTTGTGCATGCGTATATGACCAATTGTTCGTTCAGCATGAAATCGCTTCACATATGAGATGAGCCCTGTTGCAATTTGTACACGGGTGAATGTCCAGCTCCATGAAGGCCTTTCAACTCCAAACCCAGTGGTATGGTTATTCCCAAATGACTGGAAAATTCAGTAGTCATTGAGGTTGTTATCTCATAAAACATGGACAAGAAATAAAATATGACAGAGATAATACAATCTTGCCTTTTACCTCAGGTTTTGTTTAATATGGTGTTTTCCAAACAAGGAGGAATGTATCAGTTCTTTGGGGAATTTGCCAAAGAATTACTAAAAAAATGGACAATAATCCTTCCTTTTGTGGAAATTTACTTTGCAAATTTCAGCATCTACCATATGAGATATTTTAGAAGAATTTGATTTGTAGCAATTAAGGTGGAAATCCAGCTTAGAAAAATTGCTGTGTGAATGCATGAAGGTTGTAAGTGCAATAGCTGCCATTTGTCAGAAATTTCCATCAAACATAATATGCCAGGTCTTTGGTCAGTGGCTCTTGAAATGGTTCTTCAGGACTGTCAGGTGACTGTGTCAAATGAAGAAGCATTTCATGACTCAAGGAAGGATAATTAAGAGTCATCCTAATACATGGCAGCACACAGATGTACCACATGGCAGCTATTGCACTTACAACTTCTTGCGTTCACGCAACAAAGTATTCAGACCTTGAAATGAACCCTTACTGCAATCACTTTTCTCTTGAAAACAATTTCAAGAGTACATGTACATTTTATCTGATTTTGCCAATAACTGAATTTCTCTGTGGGTTTTGTTTTCTTGTAACTGCTATACAAAGTATTTAGGATCTGGATCAGATCAATAGAAAACAAAAGCAATGGTATGGCAGTTCTTGACTATATTTTCATAAGCTGCCAAAAAGTATGTCAGGTACACATTGAATGGTGGCAGCTTGCACTTAATGACAATAAAGTGTGTTAACAACTTCTGCACCTAGGCATATTGGTACTCACTTGGAGTGCGTTCTTTTCATGCAAAATGTCAACTACAGATGTAAACAATTTTGAGCTAAAAAAGGGGGGAAAGATCATGAATGTTAAACTCTGTAAATTAAAGGTGCAACAAGATCCCCCAATTTCTTATCTTGTATTTGGCAACAGAAATGCCTTGAAAGTGAAAAAGTGATTTTCATTTGTTTATTTTCAATATAAAACATAGGCTGAATTTAGTATTTGCTCAAATAGTAAATTAGAAATTTCACAATTTTTGTACCAAAGAAATAATCAATTTCAGCTTAATCCTTTCATGTGGGGATATTTTTGATAGAAAGCTTGACATAGTGGAAAAATCAGAATTTTCACATTTTTACGGACACATTTTATGTCACATCTCTTGTTGCACCTTTAAGCTTGTGTGAAAATTGTCAACCTTGGAAGAAGCATTTGGCTACAGAAATGCTTACAATTTGTCTTGAATATCCCATTCACTCCAAACCCAGTAAAATTACTTAATGTGATGTCATTGAGTGCCAACAATGGGAATTAAAGGTGTCTTTCTCCAAAATATTATACCAAAATTCCATGTATTATGTATTGCTAGAACATTTATGTGGTTGAGTCAGGAAAATAAAGGCATTCTTTATTCTTTTATTCCACTCTCCTTCTTTTCCCTCAGGTGAAGAGATAGAAAATAGTAATCCCGAGTTCTTCTCAGGCTGTTGTGAACAACTACAATTAAGTCAAACCACAGCATATGTAAAGTTTAGGGACTTAGCTGATGAGTTATTTAAGGACCAAGAAAATGGGCAAAGAGGTAAGTGGAAAATTGCACATTGTGTTTTTCTAAAAATGTACACTTGTTAGAGAGTAAATGATAGAATTTGTTGGTTTTCCTGTCTGATATTGTGTCAGATTGCATGGGTGCTTCAATAGTTGCTGGTGCAATAATAAAAAAATATTGGACTGCCCAGCCATTATGACATGATATTGGATTGGCAAATCAGCAAAACTAACTTAGTTTTGTTTGTTTTATTCATTGAAATCTATACTACTAAAAAAATTAGATCTGCCTCTCTGCGAGTCTGTCCGGCTGTACGTTTCGTTATGCTCTGACATATGGGGCTGATATTTGGCATGAAGGTAGGGGAGGGCAGTCTGACCTTTGTTTGCAGGGTTTTGGAGTGACCCAAAAGGTCAAAGGTCATCTAGAAGTCGTTTTGCTTAGAAATGCCATATGACCACCAAATTAGGTCAATTGGACCACTGACCTGAGCAATCTGAGGTCAAAGGTCACACACAAAGGTCAAAAGTCACATACAGGGGTGATACACTAGTATTTCAAAAAGTTTGATTATATGAACTAAAAAGACAAAATTATTCCCCACCGTTTTAAAATGAACCAAGCTTTACTATCCAAGTACTGCATAACAGTATTAGACAGGGTGCGGAACATGTGTGATGACGCCGGTCTCAATATAATCTCTAAGTATTAGAGAGTTTGTGGTAAATCGATGTCATTACCGGGGACCCAACAAAAATAATATTTGTTTCGGTTTTGCGGTGAAATGCGGCGGATGGCAGGAAGGAAGGAGAAATAATTTATTTGTTGCAAAATTTTCATATGTTGTGGAGTCAATGGAATTTGTCAGATTGGACGAGAAGATTTAATTTTTTTCCCCCAAATGCGTAAATTGTTTTTTCTTGAAACTAAAAATTAGGAACGGAAGGGTTACCGGGAGAACCGATTTATTTTACTTGGCCCGTTTCTACCCTAAACCCCCATGAGCACCACCTGTCAATTGTCACCCAATGGAAACCCATGTGAATTTTTGAAAGCTTCATAAGCACACATGGTAAAAAATTATGGTTAGGGATGATGAAGATGGCTAAACCTTAATTTTGTAAGATAAATTTACAACTGGTTATTATAATGAGTAATGATGTTATTTAGCAATCAGCAATGCTGCTGTAAGAAAGGTGTTTGACCCAAGGGGGTTACCCCTCTGGGTTATGAGGAGACTATAAATATAATGGTTTTTGCGTTGGTATGATAATCTTCTTTGCCATTGATAGTTGTTTTTTATGCGTGTAGAATTGAAAGATATTAATGATGACAATCATAGTCGCGCGGAAATGAATGCAGCATTTTAAAAATTCTAAATTTTAAAATATTTGATATTAGCATGAAAAATGTCCCAAAGAACCAAGCCTATACTCTGTTTCATCTCATCGTGGCAATGGAAAGTCGCGGAATTATTAATTAAGAGTTACCCGCAACAGCAAGTTGTGCGTGTTGCATGGCCATCTTTTGTTCGCGCTTGTAATTACGCCAGGTGTCAGCGCTTGTGCATTCCCACTCGTCAACGATTATTAAGGTGAAACCAGTGTGCCATCAGTGAAAGTCCAACAAGCCAGTCTTGGTTAAGTGCTTTTGGAGATGCTTCCCAAATGACTGCAGTCATTTAGGAACCATTTCAAAAACCCACAGACTGCTGTGTTATAACCTAGATAGACTCCACCACAGTGGAAAGGGTCATAATTGACTTTTTGTCCTTGGCATTATGACTTGGCCTGCTTAAAAAGCTTTGTCTATTAAAGATCACACTAGACAAATACCAATAGAATTGTGTTTTGTGCACATAAAATTGTTCACAAAGCAGGCGAGAAGTTCAGCCTCCGTGATTTAACTGAAGCATGTTCTTTTGGGAGACGCACTATATAATTACACATCATTGCTGTTTAAAGATTTATTTGATAAATGAATTATATATTAATAGACTCGCACGCTGAAAAAACAACACTTGTATTATAGTGCATCATCACTGTTTCAAAGATTTAATTTATATGATTATATATTAATGTCCGAAACTATATGGATATTTATACACATATGAAGGAGGAGGCTCAAGGCTTATACCAGCTATTTTAATCTAAAAGGGGCAAAAAAATTGAAAAAGTTAAAAAAAAAAAAAAAATACATTGTTGTTTCTGTATAATGACATGTTTAGAGGGGACAGAGGAGAACTAGGGTCGTCAACCTTACACGTGCGGGTGGTTGTTGAATTGAAACTACAAGCTCCCAAAATCTCAACCCAGGACACAGTTTCAGTTGAGTCATCCTGAAAGGTCTGGGATAAAGAAAATTAGTGAGGAGTATTGTGCCTGTGTAGTAGACCAAAGAGAGTCTTTAAAATATATGAGGAAAGAAAAGATAAATGGAAAGCGAGAGGAAACTAACCTAACCTCCATCCAAAACAAAGAGAAGAACAAAATTTTCCGTCACATTGTCCATGTGGAAGGCAAGACATTTGTTTGCTTTGACAAGTGCATAATTAATGTTTATGTACAAAGGATCGCAATTTAATCAACAAGACGACAACATGCCTAGGGCCTAATGTGGCTTCTGAAAAAGCACTAATGTCCACATGCAATGTTCTCTGACCTTGACACACCTAGTGGAACCTGTTAAATTTGACCGGAGGGTTTTTGAGTAAGTAAATGCAAAGATGTAATTTATAGATTTTCAAAGACTGCCCCTTTAATCAGTGTAATGTTGAATTTGATAATCTGTGTACACCCATATCGGACTTGTGTCAGTGGTTATGTTTTTCTTACCACATTGGGATCATAGCACTGATTTGAGACTGAAGGAATTTCTGAATTTCAAAGAATACCCCTTTAATCGGCAATTGTCTTTCCACACCAATCTGTACCCTCTATATGGTCCTTGAGTCAGAAGTTCTTCTAATTTAAGTGATTATAGCATTTATTGTATGAGACCAAAGCAGCAATTTTAGATTTGATGACGATGCCCCCTTATCGGCCTACATGACCTTGACCCCAATGTGTTTACACCCCTTATGTCTTGGGGTCCTTGTTCTTCGACCAACTTTGGGGTGATATAGGCAATGTAATTGAGGCAAGAAAAAATGGAATTTATAGATTTTCAAAGATGCCCCTTTAATCGGCAAACACCGTCTTTCATACTCAATCTGTGTACACCATATGGGCCTTGGATTAATGGTTCTTCTTGCTGAAATTTGTGACCAATACCATTGATTTGTTTTCGAAAAGGAAGTCATACATAGATTTTCAAAGAATGCCCCTTTAATCGCGGCCTACATTGGCCCTTTCACCACCAATCGTGACACCCTTTGGGCCTTGGGTAATGGTTGTTCTTCTGACTGAATTTGTGACCATAGCAATTGTTTTGGCAGAAAAGGCATTTATAGATTTTCAAAGAATGCCCCTATTAATCGGCACCATGGAACTTTGTCCCAAAATCTTGTGTACACCATATATTACTCTTGGTCCAGTGGTTCTTCAGGAACAAGATTTGATTGAATCGGCCGAATCGTTTGGTTAGAAAGAAACTTTTAGGGAGCGGTTTGGAAAGGAAGAAAGAAAGAAGGAAAACGAAGACGCCTAGGACACATGTCAGCTGTGCTACGCACAGCTGACAAATTACTGCACGTGCTGCCCGACTAGCTTAACCTTGTTACTGTAATTATGGTCCCCCAGTTAGCAACCAAATTACTTTATGATTGCCATTTCTGATTTTCTTTGTCATATTAATAATAGCCTATAGATATGCCTTGAAATGGAATGGTCATATCGCCATGTCCATGCGTGGCATGTTGGTAATGATATAAGACTTTGGAATCAGTCCACGAACTTATTCTTTTTCTTGGTCACACCTGGCTATACTTTACATTATCTACCTCACCTTAACCTTACTCCCCTTTGTTCATTTAAAATAATTTTAATTGACCCTTTTCAGAATTTTTCAAAGGCATCTCTACTGGTTTTCTTCCAAAGGTATCCTAGATTTAAAATCTTTCCAATTTGGGTCCAATTACCTAATAAGCTTCAAATGTTGGGTACAGGAAGCTGTGTTTTTAAGTAGGATTGCGAAGCTCAATTTCCACAGTTTTTTTTAGCTAAAGTAGATATCACTTTAGACATTAAGTTAAGCATGCCTAACTGGAAAAAACAAAACAAAAAAAAAGCCCTGTACTTGGCGGGAAGATGTACCTAAGGTTTTTGGCAAATGACCCTTACAGACACTAACATCTGTAAAAAAAATGCACCTTTTTTAATTGCTTCACTTACAACTAATTTTTGCATATACAGTAAACTAATAAATAAAAATCTTCAAATGCAGATTTTCCGTCGTCATTTTCAAAACCTTTCTTTTTTAATTTTTTCCATCACCCGCGGGTAAAATTTGACAGAACTGCAGTAAATAGCACATGTCAAATTTGGTATCGCTACAATTTCATTGTTTATTGCTTTTTGGAAATTGTTAACCCATTTTCATAATTTTAGAAATCATTCCTAATCCACTCTATGATTATGGATTTGTTCAGGGAAGAGAGCATATTGTGATTTCCACTCATTACAAGTTCTCAAAATTACAGTTCATTTCCTATAAAAGGATACTATTGCTAAGAAAACATTTCAAGTTCTACATTAGCCCATATCTGGAAATTTCTTTATTTGTATCACGCATACAATATGGTGACTATTTCCAACGGACTGATGAAAATAATTATTCCTCTTTGCTTTGTGAATGATATGCCTTACATGACCCTATTCCAATTTACCCAGGTTGCCATTGTTTTCCAAACAACCGAAAACACTCGAACAAGAGTGAATGCTTTATGTATGCTCTTAATTGACCCGCTAGCAAATATTAAAAAGAAAATTTCATTTGAGAACTATTTAAACCCAATAGCGCTTTGTAACGTTTTGTATTGTCCAGTTGCTTTTTACAGAGCAAATGTCTTGATTTGATTGAACAAAATACACATTGTTCAAAGTGAATAGAGGCAGAAATTTTGATGTTTGCTTATCATGCCGATCCCTAACAGTCTACCTCTGATACGGAGCTTTCGCTCCCACCAATTACCATCAAAGTGAGGTTATGGGTATCATTGGAATTGAGGTTATGTTTCTAGATATTTTCACATATATTGCATTTTGTTTGGCCGTGTTTTAATTGTGCCGGCTATAGTTATGTATTTGTACTGCAGTCTTTGGGTCCCCATGTAATACCCAAAACTACTGCTCAGTCACGATGAAGTAGTAGTAGTCAGATTTCAAACAAAAATTGGAAATAAAAAGACACAACCAAATCCTCAGCTTCTACCCCACCACTCACCCCTATCAAACTGAGATTTTGCAGCATTAGATACCTTGTAACTTTCTCATTTCATCTGATACATATTAGGGCTAATCTTTGTTATCTTTTTATAATTGTTGTAATTTGAATTTACTGAAGTGAAGCTTTCATTAAACATTTTTAAAAAAAAAAAAAAATGTTTATGTTTTTACTTACCTTCAATGATGCACGAATGACACAATTATGTTTAGTTGTCATTAAATTTTAATATTCACTCACTTATTCTTGATAGTCACAAGATGAAATCTGGGTGGTAACCGAAACAGAAATTGTCTTTTGAAACAATAATCTCTGAGGCTATTTTGATTAAAAACACTCTTTACTGGCCTCATGTCACTAAAGATGGTATGTCAGATTCAATGAAAAGTAGGAATTAAGTATATTGGTAGTAGCCCCTTTCTATGAAACGTGTTATGGGTGGGACACTCTTTGGGTATGACGGTGAAAGTCTTATGAATGTTGTGAAAGGTTGCTGGGTGGTAAAATCTTGAAAAAAGCAAAAAAACGTAATTAAATTGACCCAAGGCAAGCATAAACATAGGACTTTTCTAAGTAGCTGATTTGATAAATTGGTCAAATGATAATGGTATCAATCAACAGGGTCAGCTTTAGTTTATACTTGTAACGGAAGTCAGAAGTAATGTTGCCTTCAGGAAGGTGCCGATTTGGGACAACAATAAAAGGATAAAGCCATGCTAATATATCTAGGGCCACAACATATTCTAAATTAGTAATACAAACTGATTCATGGAGGACCATTTTCCACGAAGATGGTATAAATTAGCGGCGGTGAGAGGATATTAAAAGCCACAACATTGCCGTTCACTCAAGCATAGGTGCAGCAAGCAAATGATTGGCAGAATATCACAGTCATGCCACAGAGTTGGGGGGTTGTCTCATGTAGAGTACAAAGTCCACTGGTTCCATGATTTTAAGCAATTAATGACATGGTATTATGCCTACTAGGAAATGTATACATTTCCTAAGCATCTAGAAACAAAACTTTTGATTGATGACACCCACCATCACAGTGGTGAAACTTCTCAGTTCAGTTGACACATAATGGATTGATCTGACCATGGTTTTGGGAGTACCCAGTATGTGTACAATGCCAGATAACACACAAAGCGTTGATTTAAAACCTGTTTCCTGTGAGTTTGAATTTTGTAATCCGGTGTGCAAGGGCTGTGGTTTGTTAAAATTAAAAATATTTAGGATCTACTTAATTGAAAAATACTACATTGCTTCCACATTGTTATGAACAGTTAATAACAAGCTCAAGACTGTTAAAATTAAACAAAATGAAATAAACTAACACTTTCACGAGATACTTATGTGATATGATGCTGAACAGGGGACAGGTTATTTCTTGGAAATTGGGGGCAAATTGGCAAAAGTAACAGTTTGTAAAAGTGCCGGTGGTGGAGGAGGACGCTTGAGCTCTTTTTTCTTTCCCATCTTTTCCCCCCCGAGGGCACTCAACTATGAAATGGAGATGGGTGGTATTTTGTAGGCTTTTGCCATTTCCAAACCCAAAAAGGGGCACTCGGTGACAGGGACTGCAAAAAAAATGTGGTATTCTGGGTGTATTTCAATTTATTGGTTGACTGACATGAGTAAGCTTTTGATGTCATGACATATATACTGTGGATTTATAAGCTCTCTAATTAAATAGAGAGGGGTTTCCCTTTGACTCTCAGAGTACTTACACTAACATATTAATATTTACTTAAGAATTTTTTTGTCCTCTATAGGCTATGGTTGGCTTTTTAAAAGACTATTCTTGTTTTTAAATTGAGTTTTTCTTTTGTCAACTTCCCATGTTAACATGCACCTATTTGGGAAATTCCACATATCAAATTATCATATTACTTGGTTACAAAGTAATGAACTGTAAATATCATTTTATGATAAATTGTATTTTGTTTGTTTTTGTTTGTTGATCCCTATTTTTGGCATATCTCAATTTGGCCAATTCCAGCCTTTGGCGTGATTTTATAGAAGATTAATATCACATTATATTTTAAAAAACAACAGTCCATTTAGAAAACAACAGTCTGTTAAAAAAAAACAACAAACAAATCTCACTTATTACCCAAATGTCCATAATATTCTTCCATATTATTGTTGCCAATTATGAACACCCCATAGGGAATCATGGCGAAATATTTCATAAAGGACCATGAAGACTTGCATAGGGCACCCAGGAAAAGTGATAAACGAATGCAAGCAAACCTTTTATTTTATTTACTGTTTAAAACTTTCTTCTTGCCATTTAAAAAAAATATGAATGTTACTGAATTCTTTAAACACACCATATAATCCAATTAATGGACAGTAGTAAAGCATTCATGTAGACACATGCTTTTGTATTCAATCTATTATATAAACATGCCATGGAGATGAACATCACAAGGCAATCCTCCTAGGTAACATTTGTTAGTTGTTTTGAGAGACCTAATACCTTTCAACACAAAACAATCGGGATGTCCTTTTAGTAACCATTGCATACATTACAAGTATTGTAAAAACCATCATATAATCCATTTTCAGTTAAAATTTAACAAAAGGGTCGTGCATTGCCAAAAAAAAAAAAAAAAATGTGTCTTGGCCAAATTACCTCCAGACAAATCTTAAGACTCACCGAATCTTAGAAAAAATGGAATTCCCAAATGGAATGCAAAGTCTGCTTGAGTTGAAAAACCAGAGGCCCAATTCATGTAGTTCGTTTTTAGAAACACTTTTGTTAAACCTGACTCACGTGCTCTAGCACAAATTCAATCAATAATGTGATTTACATTGCAGCGGTTTTACCCTACATGTAGTATTCCAGGAATAATCAAATCGACAATTTAATTTTTAACAACGAGCACGTACGCAACATTGCGAAAAAAAAAAAAAGGAGGAGGGAAACATCGACGCATGGCTGTGATTTAATGAGATGTGAGATGAAACACCATTTATTACTACTCCGAAATATTTGTACCAAATGTATTCTCATTTCAAGGCTACATGAATGGCCAGCAGCAGAATTAAATTTTATTTCCGGCGCGGGGTGTAGCCAAATAGTAATTTACATGTGCAGCGTCGCATGTGTGATGAGGGAGTGGGTTAAAGGAACCAATTTGCCTCTATTCAAAGCATGGACTCTATTGGTTGAGGAATGGGGGGAAATAGTGGCGTTGGTATAGCCTTGTGGTTCTGAGCGGACAAAAGCCCGGTCAGAGGAAAGTCTAGCCCAGTCAGGAGAAAGTCACCCCCAATGGACATAAATGCAGACAAACAAAATGGCTGATTTGGCATGAATTTGTCATCAAAGATCTGATTTAACCATAATTTTTTGGCAAGGGGCAATCTGCTCCCTTTCACCCCATTTTGAGGATACAAATTCTGGTAACTGCTAAATGTAAGAAGAAACACACATGTATTGCAAATTTAGCGCTATTAGAGACTAGATAGTCTGAATGGCATAGGCTTGTGTTTCTTCTGTTGTTGTCTCCGCATCCAGCTAGCTCTGAATTTTCTTATTATCAACAAGACCCAAATTCTCTAAAATTTGCACTGGATTAGTTTGAATACCATCAGAAAAATTTCACAGGTGGATTGAACAAAAAAGTAGGAAAAAAAACGAAACCAACAACCACAAGTGGCGGCCCAACAAAATCACTGAATTTTTGCCCAAATTTGGTGTTTTGTTGATTTTTGGCCCAAAAAATGCTGATTTTCTTATGGCTGGGGAGGTTGGGGAACCATAACAGGGGGAATGATGAAAAAACAAAAAAATTGGCGGGGGGGGGGGATCCCACTGGTTGCTTGCCACTGCCAAACACCAGGTTTTTAATGGTCCACTATTCCAAATCGCTCCATAGAAAAAATCACGGTGGATTTTCGTTGCGTATGATTAGAAAATACCTAAAATCATA
>JAMKCH010000278.1:0-40528 GCA_023653785.1 Ophioderma brevispina | reverse complement strand
CTGGGTCGCTCCTGCCTCGCTCCAGTTATCGCTCCTGCCTCGCTCTAGGTATCGATATAACGGAAATAACCCAAATATTACATTGCGCTTATTCCGTATGAGTAAGAAAAACGCTTTATTCCGTAATGAGTAAAAACGGAGGATAGCTAACCGAAGTAGAAGTTTCGAGGTTTTCCGACAGATCACTCTTAGAAATAAAGGTTCAACATAGAACCTTTTTTTGTCCTGTATTTTTCACCCTAAGCACTTCTATGGCTCTATAAAGAACCTTAAAAAGTTCTATGAAGAACCTTCTAAATTTAAATAGGCCTAGGAATGTTCTGTTCACATATATTTTGAAAGGTTAAGCAATGTGGAAGGCAATGATGACACTTTGGCTCTAAAATATTTTTGGGGCCAAATAAAAATAATTTCTTTCAGTTCTACCAAGAACCTCTGAAGGGTGCTTTGTTTTAGGGTTCCTAGGGTTTAAGGTTCTACAAAGAACCATTTTCTTGGCTAAAGAACCTTTTTTGGTTCTATGAAGAACTCTAACAAATCTTCACGGGGTTCTTTATAGGACCCAAAAAGGTTCTGTAGCCAAGAAAATGGCTCTTTGTAGAACCTTAAACTATAGGAACCCTTAAATGGATGGAAATAAAGCACCCTTCTGAGGACGGTCGTAGGTTCTTGTTATAACAGGAAAGAAAAAAAAATGGGGGGGGGTCATGAAATTATTTTGGACTCAAAAGGTTTTCACCGCCTTTCATGTTGCTTAACCTTTCAAAATAATGTGAACACATACAAAAAGAACTTTCCTAGGCCTATTTAAATTTGGAAGGTTCTTCATAGTTCTTGATAGAACCTTAGCACTGCTTAGGGTGAAAAATACAGGACAAAAAAGGGTTCTATGTTGAACCTTTATTCTTAAGAGTGTACCACCAAATTGAGTGATACCTGTGTGCCTCGCTCCTGCAGCGATCCTGGTTCGCTCCAGGATCGATTTTTCCGACACATAAACCATCGTACTAACATCTCTTCTTATTTTTACCTTGACCCACTCCCTCTGGATTTGGTTGTTTGCTTCCTTTGGGATAACGCCCTTACCTTTTTTTCGTTGGCACCACCCTTCCATTCATCTGTCTTCCATTCATTTGTCTCATCCTGGTCATCATTGCCTAACACACACACACACACACACACACACGCACGCGCGCGCGCGCGCGCGCGCGCGCGAAATTTTTGCCTAGACCCTCTCAGGGTCTGTGGTATAAACGACTGGTAAAGAAGACTACAATTTCTCTGAGTCAACCAAATCCACAAGTGGTGTTTTGAATTTTGTCAATCCATGGACAAGTTGGTTCGTATGAGGGCGCGGGGTATTCTAAAAATAGAACCAACTCAGGGATGGCCGATGATTCCATATGCAGGGCATAGACCTTGCCCAGTGATCTCTGTTTTTTTTTTTTTTGATTTTTTTAGGATTTAATTTCTTGATCTATTTTTATATACTCGTGTACATTGATATGCACTGCCATATTGGTGAATGCCACCGTTGTAAAAATATACCATATAATAAAATAAAATAAATAATTTTGATTTTATGTGTTCAAACCTACTGTTCACTAAATACGAAGACATAGCCGAGACTGTGGGACAGTCTATTTTTGCCCAGCTTTTTCTCACTGGTGAGTTGTTGACATTTTTCATAATTATAATTTGATTATTTAATACGAACATTTAATTAAGTTCCAGCCACAATATTTATATAATGTTGCTGTTTAATTTTATTTCACCTACTGGTATTTTCCATATGTATCACGCAGTTTAATTTACAGTTACGGATGTCATGTAGTGTATAGCGGCCAATATAATATTACAAGCTTTACTAGATATAAGTACCGATCACTTTTCCTTGGTTGATGATAAACCCTTTCGGTGCTTTAGAATAAAGCTAAGGTTATTTTCAAATGAATATAAGGCTAACGGGCACATTAACTATCAGACAGATTACATAAACCTGTAAGACTGGTTTTAGGCAAATTGTGTACAATTGTGCAAAATAAAGTCACTTTTAATAACCATGTACTTTCTGTAAATCCTCATTCAATCGTTCGGAATCAATGTTGGTAGAGAATTATTGAGTGTGTCCTATCGATCAAGTTGCATAAATCACAGAATACATTTTGGCGGTTTAAAAATACAGATTTGGTCATGCCATCCGTGAAGTGTCAAATCGTCCCGCAAATCGTTAACTTCGAATACTGTCATGTTACCTATATGAATGCAGTATAATACAGGGTGAGTCAAAAAGATTTACACTCGTTTTGTTTGAATTTTCTACAGCAGTGGTAACTCTACTGAAGATATTGACTCTCACATACAAAACAAGATTATTTCCCCTACTAGAGAAATTTTGAATTTTGATTTTTGAACCTTGCATTGTGAAGTTATGCTATCTTAAAGATAGTTACCCATTTTTCACTCTGTCCACGGAATTACTGTAGCATGTTATGGAATATGGCCCTAGAAACTTTGAATGAGTACACAAGTACATCATGCATCTTTTGTTTCCTTTGATCCCTTCTGTAAACCTTCAAATATAAAGATGTTAAACTCGCCCCCCTCCTTATTCTGATAACAATAACAAACTTGGTGGAATCATGCACCCAAACTTTGAAGCATTATTTAAATAAATGTTCGATTGTTCACGTATCTTTTCGTGGAAACTTGAATGCAAATATGTATGGTAAATCCTATGCAATACCCCGGTTGACACACATTTTCCACCGACGTCTTCGTAATCTGATGGGGTGGGTGGGGGGCTACTTTGGGGAATTTGGATCTTTGAACATAACACACATTCAATGTCTATCTGTCCTTTCCCTTTGCAGCTCAATCCTTTACTCTCTCTTCCCTCTCCTTTATCTTTTCTTTATCCTTTTCCTGCTTTTCCTTTCCCACTTTCCTAACCCCTTTTTCCGGTAGCTTAAAGCTTATTTCCTTGTCAACGCGCCCCTCCCTACCCCTGTTATGCTACTGTCACTTGACTAAATTAATGTAAAAGAAATTATTGCAAAAAGGTACGGTACGGAGTGGTTATGGTAATTTAGAAAAAAAGCAAGGTATTTATAAGCATTTAGGAAGTCAGAAACTCAAGATTTGCTGCTGTGGACGTGTAGAATTGTACAACACCGTGGTCAATATGGTTTTTGGCGGTTTTCGTTAATTGACCATATCTAATTTATACGAAAGGTAAATTTGATTTTTTTACCAATGACAGGGGATATAATTATAAGCTATCGTTTTCATTGTAACAAAATCAATTTCTAAGCTTGTTAAGTATTTTTAATATTTTTCTGATGAAATCGAGTGTGAAATCTTTTTGACTCACCTTGTAATGGAATAATGTATGATTAATTTAATTAATTATACATACAGATTTTAGAAGTTAAACATTTGCATTGACATCCAAAAAATACTGAGCACAAATACATTGTGATATCAGGCTATAAAATAAGGCCGGTATTCTCAAACGATGTTAACGCTAATCACTGGTTAAATTCGCAATTGTAAACGCCACGGCTAAAATAAACGCAATTCTCACAGCATGGTTAACTTTAAACGTTGTTTAAAATTTTAGCCGAACATCGTTAACATGCCTAAACGGTGTTAAACTAGACTTGGTCCGGGGGAAGTTAAAGGCGTGTTTAACTTCAAGTTTTCTTCAAATGCCTGATATTTTCAGCTCATGTGATTACTCTGGTTAGACCAGTGAACCTCCTTTATTCTCTTATCTTTCTTTTCCGAGTCCTCAGTTCATTCTTCTCGTCCATTTTTTTCTTCTCGTCCATTTTTCCTTTGCTATATTTCATTGCTCGTGGTGAGATGTTATAGTATTGAATGATAGCCAGTGCGGCACCAACCAAAGATGGTTCTATATAGATAGAGAGGCAAACGGTTACGTAATCTTAGAAATACACCGTCTCGCATGTTTGGCCCCGAACCCACAAAGAAAAACATTTAGATGTTACCAACAATAGAAAGCATGGCTGCCTCCGCTTCTTACACTTACTGTGGGTGCCGCTAATCGGTTAGTGATACAAATAGTATGTGTTAGAGGTGGCAGGTGTAATAATAGTGTACCTGGCTCAGTGTGCTCAGATACGCTTTGTTCTCATAATGCAATGCGCGCTTAGTTGTGAAAAGATGGTATTCATTGAGGCAGTTTATTTAATCAGACGCTCTGATGGTCTTTTCATTCGTTGTGTGGCAATTGGTAGGACAAATTGTAACCACCCAATAGCACCCACATCCACAACTGATATTTTGGCGGATTGTTGTATCGAATTGACATTTTGTTATCCAAGCACCCAAACTGATATTATTCCGTGCAATATTCAAAATGTCAGCGCCCAGCACGACTACTGGTTTTGAATGCGTTTCACCCCCTTGTCACAACGAACATAAAACAGTTTTAAATAGGCCCGGGCTTGTCTTCAATCATTCACAATGCTCAAGCTCCTTGCGTACGCGGAGTCTTGAAATTTTACCCGTGGGCCTTTCATGCGTTGCATTTACCACTACGGAAGGCATTGGCTGCATATACATAATGTTTCACGCATACGAATCATACCTAGGCGAAGATAAGTCATCAGTTCGGTGGATTATTTTACGTCGTTGAAATACAGTGGATAGCAAAACGACTTGTTAAGATATTTAACCTGCAGTTTTTTAAACAGTGCGTGTTTATGTAACCACAGTTTAGGCCTAACTCACGTTTATGTTAAACATCGTTTGAGAATACGGCCCATTTCTTAAACACGACTATCTACTGCGGTCCGGAAAGTGTGTATCTGTGTCACAGACTGCGAAGATATTATCTACATTGGTATGCGCGAGAGATTAACGTTATCATCCGTCATAAGAATGTTTGTAAATCTCAATATCTCCGGAAAACGGAGGGGTTCTATGGAAGTTTGGCATCAGAGGGTTCCGTTACTATGTTTTGTTTTAAATATGTATCGTAATTGGGTCTGAACCTATAGAACCTAGCGAGAAAATTGAACGTTTTTGTCGGGTACTTCGGTACTCGCAGACACGGAAAAGTCAACACGCAATCTCTACGGGCGAATCCATTTTTCCCACAATGCATTTCGGTATTATTCCAGTCTTGAGAATTTTCAAACACTACGCCAACTCTTTTTTTTTTAATTTTAGAAACAGGAATTACTTACCGGACCGCCGTAACGATGATCTGTCTATCAATAAGAATTCTATCATTTATTCGCATATATTGTAACATGCAACCTCCAAACTGAAAGTAGACATTGCAAAATAGGCCCTCTTACCTACGTATAACAGGGATTTCTTTGCCCATACAATCCTTAGGAATTAGTTAATATTTTCTAAATTTCCTGAAATCAGACATCCCTCTTTTTACAAACAAAATGAATAAAATACTGTAAAAGCTCCAAATATGATTTTCTAGCACATATATTGGGAAATCGTGTTGATCAAATTATAGAAATGACCACAAATATTACCTCTTTTCTTACATTGGGTGGTCTACAGTGTACGTAGAAAACAAAAGTTGGAGAATATACCATGAATTTTAAATTTAGTAAGACTCTAATTTAGAAAGCGTCATAGTGGTATTCGTAGGTAACACATGATTTGCTATTAGAAGTCTTGAATTTATTCTTCCACAGTTCCAGATTATTGATGGCATTTTGGATTCTGTTAGGCGAATATGTGTACAATCAATCGGTACAAGAGAAATAAATTGGCTAAAGCACATTTATTTTGGACCTCAAAAATCCTCGTTTGTACACTTTTCGTTGGAATCCCCTTGATGGCTTTATGAATGAAAATTAACTACACATTTAACCTAGTAGATGTATTGTATTATTAACGAATATTCCGAATTTAAAGGGACATGAAAAAAAAATGACATAATGAAAAGGACCCTTATTGAAATCACTTTCACGAGTTTGAAAACAATTTGGATGTTTACATTATGTAAAAAACAGTAAAAACAGGAAGAGTTGGGGGGGGGGGTGGCAGTTTGTGCCAATTTCTGGAACAGAAAAGCAAGGTGTTCACATCCCTGACAGAATTTACAGTGTATCTAGCATGTTTTGCGACACAATTCAAAAGCATTCAGACCGGTGTAGAAGTATTTCTAGTCCGGCGTACTCATAGTCCGGCTACAACGGTAAAGAATAGAACACTCGATTCAGTTGACTCTTCACGCAACATTAGTTTCGCGCTTTATTCCGTTATCGTCTGTGGAGCCCGGACTCTAGCTCCCGCCGGACTATCTTCACACCCGGATTCAGGCATTGTACTTTAGGCTTGTAGTAAGTAGTAAGATTGATCTGACAAGTGAAGGATGGATTAGCCGGGATTAGCATACACAATAGCATGTCTGTGAGCTAATTACAACATGCCTCTTCAAGTTGGTAAAGCTCATGCTGGCATTAATGTCCGCATCCTTGTTTCAGAATTTGCCACAAACTTCCACCTCCCTGAACTCTTCCGTTTTTTTACTGTTTTTACAGAATAAAACCTCCATTTTTTTCAAACTCGTGTAAGTGATTTCAGTAAGGTCCTTTCTTATGTCAATTTTTTTTTCATGCCATTATGTCCCTTTTAACAAACTAATGGTATGGTTCGTTTGCAATAACATGATTATCTTTGCATTTGAAATGTTCACTTTTTTTAATATTGGCATTTCCTTTATCAATTTTTGTTTACAATTAAATATAAATTCTAAAATACACTAAACGTATGGTTTTGTTGTAAAACCTGGCTTTGCTCTTTTGGTGTGACTAACTGTCCGCATATTTATAAAATTCTGATGACGAACAAAAGCTTTCGACATAATTAGATATCGTTGTTTAAAATATGCTATCGGTTTAAATATGAATATCGTTTTAAAAATGGTAGCTTACCTTAGCGAAAAAGACTCTTGTTAATTTAAAGAAATCCCTACCACTAACCTTTTTGTAAAATTATATGACATTAATTTTTAAAACTCATATTATTAATTATAATGCCGACCATAAATGTTGACAAATGCATCTTTCTTAACCAGGATACAGGATAATCCAGAAGTGAAAACTCCAATCTACATAGCTTGTCATCAAAATTTTTAAACACCATGTACACTCTAAATTATGAAATGACTCCTGAACGTTAAGAAATGAAAATCACCATTGATTAAAAATTTGAACATTCCATATTTGACGACCTATAACAAGTGTTCAAAATGTGAACATTGTAGAACACAATGTGTTCTTGTGGGGTAGGGAACAGCATTTGCCAACTTTGTGTTCTAAATTCGAACACCTGAGCACGTTCTAGAAGTTAACACATTTTGGTGTTCAAATGTAATAGTTTTTGAACACAGGAGGGTGTTTGTTTTGTTGAAAATAAAGTGTTGTTAATTTAGAATGTAGTGTAAAAAATGTATTTACATGTGAACGTGTAGTGTGAAGAGTTAGAACATGCAGTGTTCCATATAAGAATACGCACGGTTCAAAATAGAATATGTAAGTTACAAATGAGAACACATAAATAATGGTTCAAATTGGGTGTTCAAAAATCGGAACATGAACAATAAATATGTGTTTGACTCGGGATGATGTTCAAGTGACAGCAATTGTATTTCACAGGTAGAGCAATGTCAATGTCAAAGAATAACAAATGCAAAGAAATAATTAACGTTGGAAGGTGGAAATCCAAATATTTATTACCATATCCCATTGGCAGACGTATTACAATAACATGGACAGAAAAACAACTCATTATTAAATATACTCAATGAATATAAAACCAATCCAGGAAAACTCCGTGGTAAGTTTCACTCCAGTTACGGTGACGTGAGCTGTCGAATTCAACAGCCGATAGAAAGAATACCAGTACAAGAACATTGTCATTAATATTATGGCCCAAATTAACAAAAAATAGACAAATGTTCTCTATTATACACACAATAATCTCCTCTGCCTACACAAGTCTTAAACGACTCCAGCTGGTGAATTTTAAGAATGACTGAATGGATATTTTCTTCAGCTGCTGCCAGCGTATTCTCGCCCAAGTAGAAACAGACTTTGCCGCTAATTTGATCACGCGATTTCTCGAGAAAAAATACGGCTGACGAAAGCAAGGCGTTCAAGGATTGAATACTACAAAAATCCGTAAAATGCATTCAGAACACTGGGTGTTCAAAAGTATGTTCACGATTGGATACACTGTGCTTCACTTTTTGATATTTATTCAGCTTTAATCAATATTCTGCTCTCAGGGTTTAGGGCCTAGGACTACTCTGTAAGCTAGGCTAGGGCCTAATGGGAAACAACGGGCCCCGACTGACCTGGTGAGCTCTGGTGTGCCAGCAAGAAGAAAATGGGGACTCAATCAGCGGTCTTCATCTGTATTTCGTTGTACTTCTTTACCCAAATATTACTTAGGCCCGTGTATGCAGACTCTAACATTTTCATCAAAACTGGAATTAATTAGACCTATCGACACTTATTATGGTCGCGACAAGACGGTGTTCATCACTTGAAGCTAAAGGTCATCTGGTTTGAACACACGATGTTTAAAAGATGTCAAGCCACATATTTTAAATGAGATGTTCAGAACTGGAACACCTTTTAACATCTGGCTTTACTTAAACAGTGAACACGTCCGTCAAAATGGTGTTATAATCTAACATCACAAGTTCAGGCCTCGAAATTGAACACCAAAATTACGAGTCATGTATTCAGACCGACGTTCATTCATATTTAGAGGGTAGCATCTTCCATTTAGCATTAGGGAGAATTTTATTATCTTTGCAGTTTTCTTGTAATTGGTATATACTTGGTTGGGATTCCTCCAAAATACTCCATGGGAGGTTTTGACTGGATGGTGGCGGAGGGATGGAGGCTAAGGAATTAATTTCAGTTCATTATGACTGCAGCTTTGAAAGAACGAGGATTGGTTTGGTCAATGGTCTTCTGGTTGAGTTTATTCCATGTCTTGACAGTTCTTGGAAAAAAATGAGTCAGTTTGCGTAGACGTCGGTACTAGTAGCAAAGCGAATTTCAAATTGGTTTGTATTACATACAAGCTAGGTACTTTCCCTATGAGAAATATTCTCTATAGTTAAAAAGAGAAATAGATTAAAATAATATTTTAATAAAAGAGGATACTATAATAGTATCAAGAAATACAACATTAATATTAAGACAACAGCAACAAGTTGTAAGATAACTAATTTTACTCAGTTTTTGCTCGATTTACGAGCAATTTATATTCCTACGATATATTCCTACGTTTGTGTTGTTAACATTACTCAAATAAATTAAGTTAAACGTTTTTATGTTAACTTTGAGCCTTATAAATTGAGTATTATAAGAAATCATGGAATTGAGTATTTACGATTAATCATTTTTGAGTCACAATTACTAAGCACGCTGATTTGTTTTTGAGAAAGCGAAAGAAAAGTTATCGCTATCATTATAGTATAAAAGGTTAACTGAATTTGATTTATTATTATTATTTAATTACATTAATATGTAAATATAGTCATATACTTTTTTTCTGCTGCTATTCTTTACTTTCATTGCGCTTTGTATCCAGTGCCAAAGGCGCATCTTAAATGATGTTGTTATGTTATGGTATTTATGTTATGTAAATACTGAAAGAGAAAAATATTCATATTTGCTGGTGTTAACATTGTTTTACTTACACTTTCGTTAATATACTGATAGTTCCTAGGTTACAATTTTGCGTATTGATCTAAATTTTCATAATCAAAATTAAATTTCGCCAAAACAGTCACGACTTTATTGCGCTCACATGACGATTACATACAAACGTATTCATTTTTCTCATTATTTTTTATAGGCCAAAAAACTCTGTAAAAATCCGTTATTTTTTGGTCTGTATTGCGCTGTTTAATTTGTTTTCCAATTTCGGAGGATCACAGTGATTATAACGTCATTGTGACATAATGTGCATGTTGGTACTTATTTTGGTATGAATGGTTGGAGGACACATTGAGTTTTAGATAGGAACCATGACCGTAACCCCCGGTAGGGGCTATGATGATTTGTACAATAATCGGCACTAAATAACACCCTTTGAGTGTTGCTTGTTTCTTTACCACAGAACTTTGCCATGGGTAGATCATTTCTGTTCCTGCAGGCGATATTTACTCTGCTTATTTTGACACTTTCTTCGAAATGTTCTACAGCTGATTATACGGCAAAAGGCAAGGCCTGCTATAGAATGACATGTGGAAATCATGACTATGATTATAGTTGGTGTTACACGGGTGTCAACAAGAACTGGGACTATTGCTGCGACAACGAATGCGACTACTTAACTATGGATCAAGTTATAAGTGGTGCCCGTCGGGTTCTACATGGACATTATATTGTAGGAGGCATGCAACATCCGATTTTGGTGCGGATGGCCAATAAACAACTGTGATTTTAACCGAATTGTGCAAATTTTACTTAATTTAGGTAAAAAAGTATACTTAATTATCGTGAAGTTCTATGCTTAAATATTTCATGTCTCACTCTAGGTGGTGGATAATACTTGTGATTAAAATAGTGATCATATTTAGCTTCATATGGGACTAAATAATTATTTCTTCATGATTTAATTTTGTACAAGTGTCCCGCCAATTCTTTGTAGGGCAACGACCATTCTTATACCTAAGTAGACGCAAACTCGTAAGATACGTGATGACGTACTTGAGGTTGCCTTAATATGTGTTTTATTCAAGGGATGCAATGTATGTCAATGATATGTGAAACTAAAGACTTTGTTTTTTAATGAAGCACTGCACTTTTTGTTTGTCTTAAGTTATTGGTTAGCATAATTAGAGATTTAGACTTCTGTGGGGATCAGTTCTCGTAGTATTGTATAGCAGGTATTTGTAACACATCTCGGTAGGTTGTTCTGTAAACCGTTCAAGGTGTAACTTGCAGGTCGGTATCATATAGCACAATCCATTTTTTCTTGCTGGTGTCTTGATATGCGCCTTGTATCTTGAGCTGCGCCTTGAGCTGGGCCTTATTGGCATGTTGTAAACCGTTGGC
Organism: Ophioderma brevispina; assembly: GCA_023653785.1. Taxonomy (NCBI): domain Eukaryota; kingdom Metazoa; phylum Echinodermata; class Ophiuroidea; order Amphilepidida; family Ophiodermatidae; genus Ophioderma; species Ophioderma brevispina. Next base: position 29,444 of record JAMKCH010000278.1, on the reverse strand, counting down.
AGCATCATGAGTTAATGGTTCAGTAGTGGGATTATGTATCCCTGTCTAAACCGCAGCTATCTGGAACCAGCTGCAGACTGTTAAGGAGCTCTCGCGTCTCAATTGCACAAAAATCTGTGTCACTATATGACTTTTCTATATCTAAGGAACACCATGGTGAACAGAAAATCTTCTAACTATGAATGTCGGTGTACTGAATCGAAAGCAGTTTTAAAGCGTGAAACTGGGTCAAGTATTCTCATGGATTTGATTTAGCAGAAAATACGGTCCATGCTCGAATTCCCTTCCCTGAATGTCCTGATTTTCTCGCATTCCATTTCCACTGCGTCTATTCCTCTCACCAACATTCTTGTGGAATGTAAGTTTTTGTAATTGTAAGTATGTGATATCACCTTTCTTAATACTATGCATTTTCCCTTGTTTCACTTTGACTTATATGCATATGACCTTGACCTAAGACAAAAAAAAAATGCTACTTTCAAACCCATTAACTGTCATACCACCTATGTCTTCCTTAAATACGCCTTAATTTCCGTCCGCCATTTTTTTATTTACACTAGTGCATCGACGAGTGCATCGCCCCTGTGTGTGACCTCGGAACCTATGTGTGTGACCTTTTACCTCAGATTTTTTCTGTGTGCTCAGGAAACAACAGTCCTTTTGACCAATTTGGTGATCTTGGGCATTTTTTACGTAAATTGCCCTCTAGATGACCTTTGAAACCTTTTTGGGTCACTCCGAAACACTGAAAACAAAGGTCAGACTGCACTCCCCTCCTCCACATTCATACCAAATATGAGCTCCATGATAATATGGTCCAAGCATAAAAACGCCTAAGCCGGACAGACACAGATCTCCTTTTTTAGTAGTATAGACAGATACGGTAATAGCAGGATGATAACTTTTCCACACTCTTGGTGTTTTCTTTCCTTTGTTCATCACACCACCATCATATATTTGTAGCAGACAATGTTTTGATTTCACTAAACAGAGGGTGTTTTTGAATCATCCAGAATGCATTGCAGTGTGCCTATACGGTAATGTTCTAACCCATGTTAAGTACTGACTCTACTACTGAGGAATAAAAAGTTTTTAATAACCCAAAACATTCCATGATCATCTAAAATTACCTAAGTACTAGCACCTTGTGGGGCTAAATGGGTGTAAAAGTGTGGGCTCACACGACCTTATTGAAATAAATTTCCCAAAACTGGTGCATTGGGTGATTAGACTCAATCACCCCTGATTTCACTCTCCCACCATCTTTCACAAATCACAATCCTCGGGTGTTTGTTGTGTTGTCCAGACCTGGAGCCTTATTCCTTTTGAAGTGTCTGATGGCGTTGTAAGTTCTTTTATACTTGGTGGTATCCGTGTCCACAGCTTATTTTCCCGTCCCTTATACACTGAATTCTAACGTGCAAAGAATATAATCTTAAAAATATGTCGCTTAGTTTTCACCAACAAATGAAGATTTTAAAAAAGAGCAAGACCAGAATACGGTTATGGAGAATACCACTTTACTGAACTGCCAAACAAGAAGGGAGAAAAAACAAAAATATGTCTGTATTATATTGAGTCGTATGATACCATTTGAAATGCAAAGCTCAACATGAGGGCTTTGTGTGTGCTATATGACTATTTTATTTACAACTTTGAAATTAATTATTTTATGGCTTAAGAATAACAGTGTTTCCCCTTAAAAATCCACATTTTAAGGTCTTTACATCTATATTTTAAGGTAAAAAATAATTAACCTTATGTCTTGCCAGACACAGATTACATTCTTGAATTTGGTTGCGTATTGTTAAAGTTTGTAAGCGGGCATTATTTAAGTAATAATATAGAAAACAATTTTGCAATCTTTTAAGTAAGGCGATTTTTTAGCTTTTTCTTTTGTAATGTATTCCCAAGACACAGTCCATATAAGTTTAATTTGAGACCACGTGGTCATTTAGACACACAGTCATGTTTCTATGTAAGACATGTGCAAATGTCACGTTTCTGTCTAAGACACCCAACCACTCAATTCGTATTTTCTGCAAGACACTTTAATTTCGAAAAGTGTCTTTAAATCCAGTTTTGTTGAGACCTGTCTTCGTTTCCTTAATGTGTTTTTTTCATTGTGTCTTTTTCTTTATTGTCTAATTTTTGAATACTTGTCTCTTTGGCCAACACATGTCTTAATATGGTACCAAGACAAACCATTTTTACGTGTATGATAATCTTGTCTGTAAAGAAATGCAAAGACTCTCTTTTAATTATACACTTAAACGTTCTTTGAGTAAACCATAGAAATAGGTATGTTTCAAAAAAAGATCAGCTTATTGAGAGCAAAGATATCCTTTCTTATGCGTTTATTTTTTAATCCCTTATCGTACTCAGCCTTAATTTCGTATTCTTATTTATTTCATCAAATGCAGACTGAACAATTAATGTCACGTCTTAACATTAATTGTAAAAGCACAAAATCAACTGTACACCTTAACGACTGTATGTCATGTTAGCACTGTTTAATTAAAAAATGGCAACTTTGAATCGAACCATACACTGTAAAATTAACAGTGCAATTTACAGGAAATCCTGTGAAAAAATTACAATAGAGGGCGGTAATTTGGAAATACAGGAAGTCCTGATAACTTTTTAGTCCATATTTTCGCCCATAATGACAAAATTTCCAATAAGCCTTTATTTCGAATTTAATATACTGATGAATCTCCAATTATACATTAAGTTAAATGTACAGGGAAAAGAATACTACTGTAAAATTTACAGGAAATCCTGGCAGGCGATTTCTGCCAACAAAACCCCGTAAAATAAATACAGCTTTTCACAGGTTTTTCATTCAAATTTTACTGTAATATTTTTCAGTTTGATGTAATACATTTTACAACAAACTGTCAATTTTACAGTACATGCCCGCAAAAAATCAGTGTGGATAGGCCTAACTAAGTTAGGGTGTTCGTCAGCGCCTTTTTACTCTACACACGTTCACAATCTCTGTAATAACTCACCAAATATAAACTAATATAATTATGTTTTTGAGTGTTTTCGATTAAATTAATGTTACAGTATACTGTACAATTTACGGTAATTTTTTGGCATAATGCTTCCAGGATTTTGCCTGTTAAATTTACAGTATGTGTTTTTTTTACAGTGACGTATTTTGTTACCGTTATTACATTGGAATTGTAGTTCGTAAATTTACAGGCACTGTTAGTAAATGCGTGTAATTTGACAGATTTCAAAAAAAATATTTCTTACTGTCAACTGATCATTTTGTTGTCAATTTTTAAAACTTGAAAGTAACGCTGGACAAACGTACAAATACAAACCCTTCTGTTCAAAAGATGTAATAACCTCAAATCATCAAGCTTATTTTAGACTATTTTTAAAAATCCTTAAATTACGGTAAGTTAACACTGGTAACGCTCGAAGATGCACCGACGGTCGTAATTTACCGTGAATTTAATGATTTTTGGCTGTTTTGTCCCCATCTAAACTCAAGTTGAAATCGCCACCCACCATAATTGACAATGGTGCTGTAATTGTGTGCATGAGAAAGGGATGAGTAAATCCTGAAAGATTTCCAAAGAATGTATCTGGATTATATAAGCACCGACATAATTTGTTTACTTTTTCATGTCAATCCGACCCAGATGTAATTCCGAATCGCCGCTCAGATCATCCAATATTGAACTTGTGTTCCTAACCGCAATAAGCACACCACCATAACCATCATTACGGTCTCTACGGAAAACCAATAATGCCAGACTGAAAATAATGTCACGTCTTAACATTATTGTAAAAGCAACATAAAATCAAAACTGTTTTAGACAATAACTTGACGAACTTCATGTCATGTTAGCACTGTTTAATTAGAAATGGCAACTTTGAATCGAACCATACGTATTTTGTTGCCGTTTATTATCATATCCTGAGAATTAAGTTCGTAAATTTACAGGCACTTTAGTAAATGCTTGTAATTTTACAGATTTTTAGAAATATTTTTTTTGCTGTCAAATGATCATTTTTGTCAATTTTTAAAACTTGAAAGTACGCTGGACAAACGAACAAATACATCGTCTGTTCAAAGAGTTTAATAACAGCAAATTATCAAGCATGATTTTAGACTGTTTTTTAAAAATCCTTAAATTACATTAATTTACTGGTAACTCGAGGATGCATCCAGAATGTCAGTAAATTACCGTGAATTTATTATTTTTTTGCTGTTATTCTGACAACGTTTCCTGTAAACAGGCAAAGGATTGTGCCCTTGTCCAGTGTGTATTTTATTTTATTTTATGAAATTACGGTATTTTACCGTCAGTCAAGCAAGTTTACAATGATTTCTTGCAGTGTAGCAACAAGCATTTCTTCCAAAGACCAAATCCAGGAGTACTTTGAGTATACCTGAATATAAAACCTAAAATTCAACGAAGGAAAAACGTCCTTATTTATGCTTGAGAAGTTCTTATGAACGAAATTGAACTTTCCAAACGGCGCAGTACGATTGACCGAGTGTGAACAATGAAATCGGTTCACCTTAAATGGGCGAGTATCTTTGTATTTGATAGAGAGTTCAGTGCAGCTGCCATATTTACACTATCAGTAAATATGGTGGATTTTTCTTTGCGTAAAATGGTATGACCTGAGGAATAAAATATATTTGAAGGGTCCTGTAGCATTCAGTATCTATCATGGATACTATAAGTAGCCACAGTAGCCGTAGTAGCCATGGAAGCCATCGGAGCAGTCGAAGTAGCCACAGTCATTTGGTGAGTATAGTTTCAAATTAATGCAACTGTATGGGAACATAAGCGTGTAAGTGTTGGGGAAACGTAACAATATTTACGCTCACGTAGTATATTAACACACAGAGTCAAAGTCTCACGACACATGGTAATCAAGGGGTGTAACTTAGTGTTAAACTTACACGCACTGAACAAATCTTGAATAAAAGTGATATTTTAAACCTTGAAAAATATTGTTGACACGCGAAAATGACAAGGTACATTATTATTTGCTGATATGGTAGGCTACTGCGAGCATCCTGGTATTTATATGTTATTCTTTTATGGTATAAGTGTGTAGTTTAAAACGAAAATTCAAAAGTTTAGACTTTCTGAGCTTTTTGTGTTATGCTTAAATGTACGTACTCGTGTACGCCCGCATTCAAAACATTTCATTTAAAACTGAGATCATGGCATGTTTGTAATTGTTGTCAGTGGATTAACTACCCTATAGGCCTAGGGCCTACATGGAATAACTTCGCGCAAGAAAACACCGAAAAATAAACTAGTCAAGCGCAGGCGGGAATAACCTAGTCAAGCTGATTAGTCAAACACATCTGACTAGTATACACATTATTTGCAGTTATATTACTCGTTAAAAAGTGCTTGACTAGTTTGAAACACTGACAAGTTAGTCAAACAGACTTGACTAACGATATATGTGCAACCTGACTAACAGCATGGTATTTGACACTACATCGATGGCGGTTGCTTTGACTAGCATGCGTTGCTAGGTTGAAATTGGTGGATGGGATGTATTATTAATTCAGTTGAGTCTGGTTTACTTAAAAGTATCAAGAATTACAAATTGTTGAAGTTGTAATTCTTGATTTTTTTTAAGTGAACCAGATTCAAAACAATTAAGTTAACAATTCAAAGTTATAACAAAATACAATTTGTAAACCAAAACGGACACAAACAAGCGGTAATTTAGTATCTTATTTTCACTTATTTTTTGATAGATAGTTCAAAACCTCTTTTTGTGGTCCTTCATGTTTTTGTATGATATTTGTTCATTTTAATTCGCAAATTGAAAGAAAAATAATGTATAGAAATTAAATGTCCTCATATATTCTCTGTAAGGTAGCGTAGTATTGTGGATAAGCAAAAAGTGTAAAATGAATAATTGTTACTATTTTTTTGCACAATTTACCTAACTTGATACATGTATGTTTGGTGTTGTTAACATTTCTCAATGATATCAGTTAATGCTATTTTTTGACAATTTTAGGCCTTTATTATTATTATATTTTGAGTACTAACAAAATCATTGAGTAGTTACGATTAATCATGATCTAGTGGAAAAGCGCAGGACTCATGATCATTAGACCATTAAAATCGTGAGTTCGAACACACTGATCATTTTTAGTGTATTTTATGGTTAACCATAAAAACGGCAGTTGTTTGGCGTATATCTTTGGAAAGAAACGAATTTGGAGGCTGAAATTATAGGTCAACAGGAAAATATGACCTTTCTTATGCTATAAAAATCAAAACAACTTTCTGGTAAATCAGGGGATCCTGAAGACAATCCGGAACATACACCTTTAAGTTCTTTTGTTTCAACTAAGGCACAATATTAGGATTTACTAATTAATTACCTTGTTAAATATTGAATCCTTTCCCCTTGACAATGATACTTTGTTGCTAATTCTTGTCTACATTATATTGTTTTTACCACAGAGTCAGGAAAGTGTTATGCGAGTCAACCCAATATATGATGGTGGGATAGACAACCCTGGAGCCGAATCTTATAATCCTGATCAGGTTCGTAAATGTCCTGTGTTTAATAATCAGTGTATGAAAAGGGAGTTTCCGTAACCTGACCCATCTGACACACTTTTTCTGACACACTTATGTTTCAGAAACCTTAAAGGAGCTTGTTCGGATCTTTGTCTATCGTGTTCTCTAATTGATATGGGAGCCTGATACTTGTATACGCTGACCACCAATTACCGTTGGAAACAAACTTGCGGTTTTGATGCTAGACGTGATAATGCATATAGTGCAACACCCTATTCACTACTGTGCTAATATTGATGGTTAACCATTAAAACGGTAGTTTTTGTCAGTATCTTGGGAAAGAAATGGATTTGGAAGATGAAATTTCAGGAGGACAATGAGAAAAAATATGGACTTTCATCTGATATCAAAATTGGGTCTATACTTCCGGTTAAATCAGGGGTCCCAAAAACGATTGGAACAAGCACCTTTAAGTAGCGAGTCGTCCTAGATAGGGCAAGCTATTCTTAACATGAGTTAATTTTCAATTTCTAAACCGATCAATATTGTTCATTTTTTTCCTCTCACTAATAATAATTGCGTAGAATAGTATTGACATGCGCAGAGTTTTGCTGAATTATTCCTATCCACTTCCTTATCCACTAACATGTGTTGATGTGTACTGCGAGTTAGGTATACAACGTAGCTACTTTTGGTTATGTTGGTTTAGGGTCAACGCATGATCAATCCCCAATATTTAGGCATGTGGTTTTAAATGTTTTTGCTGTACACACTGTAAATTTTGAAAGGTCAAACGCTTTGTATACAATGGATTAACAAGTTTTATTGAATAAAATATTTGTCAATTGTCAGCTGTATAAAACAGTGCATTCGTGCGTGTCTACACAAATGCGTATTTTTCCTCACATACTAAGAATAGAAATAAACGGTTGACAGTATCATCTATGGGCTCACAATGTATCCTCGGTCGAAAAGCAAAACAGCAAGCAAACAAACAAACAAAAACAACTAAAACTTACAAATAATTGTGAAGTTTTTCCAATCTCGAACACATTATTAGCCTAAAATGATACTGCCTCACTCTTTATTTCGTAAATATAAATCTATACTACTAAAAAACGAGATCTGACTGTCTGTCCGACTATGCGTTTCGTTATGCTTTGACATATGGGGCTGATATTTTGCATAAAGGTAGGAGAGGACAGTCTGACCTTGGTTTGTAGGGTTTCGGAGTGACCCAAAAGGTCACAGGTAATCTAGAGGTCAATTTGCTTAGAAATGCCCTATGACCACCAAATTTGGTCACATGTGCCACTGACCTGAGCACAGAACGAACCTGAGGTCAAAGGTCACACACATATGTCAAAGGTCACACACGAGGGCGATGCATACGGCGGCCCGGTAAGTACGTATATCCTGTTTCTAAAATTGGAAAAAAAGTTGACGTAAATTGAAACCAGCGTTTGAAAATTCTCAAGACTGGAATAATACCGAAAGGCATTGTGGGAAAAAGGGATGCGGCCCGTAGCGATTGCGTGTTCACTTTCCGTGTTTGAGAGCACCGAAGTACCCGACAAAAACGTTCAATTTTTAGGCTAGGTTCTATAGGTTCAGACCCAATTACGATACATATTCAAAACAAACATAGTAACGGACCCTCTGATGCAAAAATCTCCATAGAATCCCTTCGTTTTCCGGAGATATTTGAGATTTAGTTTCATTTGCATGCATCATTCGCTATGACGGACTGATAACGTTAATCTCTCGCGCAGTACTAACTTAGATAATATCTTTCGCAGTTTGTGGACAAGACTACACACTTTCCTGACAGCCGTATAGTGATGCACATATGTAAATAAAAATGGCGGAAAATATTTTTTTTGTAAAATATTATCATGAGATGATAGTGTTTCTTTTCACTTTACAAGATTTTCGTTCCCTGTTTTCACCTACAGGATCGCCGATCGTCCAGAAGTTCAAGTTCAAGCGGATCTAGTATAGAAAGACCACGATATCAACCCACACAGAAGAAGGGGATATTCGGTTGTTTCGAACGACGGAAGAACAATTCTTACAATGTAAGATGATTTTCTATCTTTTTCGCAGAGCGGTTGGGATAAAAATGTACGCCTACCCGTGCAAGTGAGCAAAACATTACGAATACAAATTCTGACAGAAAAATGACAGTGTGGTGTTTTGTGGTATAAAGCCTTGTTAGAGTGCTTCTTATTTTACACTAATTATAGTCCAATAATTTTATTATTTGACCAAAAAAAAAATGCACCAGAAACAACTTTGGTATCAATATACACCAAATTAATTAAAGGCTGACTCAGAGATTTTGAAATATATTTTTGTGTGTATTAATTAAAAATAGTCAACTAGAACTAATGATAGTTACCTTATAATGGCCCAATTCCAAGTTTGAGTTGAAGCGGATTTTTCGTTTTCATGTAGTTAACATTTACGTATAGTATAGCAGCCCCATAGGATACTGTGTATAACAAATTTTCCGGATCCGGAATTTTGTTACAAAGTTGTGATTTTCTATATGAAGGGCATCGTATTGAGCTTAGCTATTTCACACAGTGATTAGTATGTGGACAAGCATAATGTACATGCAAAAAAACGATATGTTTGAAAATTGAGGCGCCCTCATCTGGAAATCTCTGAGTCAGCCTTTAATATAATAAAGTAAATGTAGAATAAGGGGGGAAAGTGGAAAGTTTGTACTTGTGTACAGGTGTAGAAGTTCTTATAGTCCGACTGGACTACGGTAAGAATAGGCCTCCACGCAACATTAGTTTCAACGCTTTATTCCGTTTTGTCGTCTATGAGCCCGGGTACTAGGCTTCCGGCGGGACTATATCTTCTTTTACAACGAGGTAAAAAATTGAATTCATTCTTCACTTGCGTTAAAAAGAAATGCCAGTTTATAGGGATCCTCATAAGGCATAAACAATGATTCTATAGTTTTAGTACAATTGGCACATGGCACTATAATATATTGACCCCCCCCCCCCATAAAAAAAATAAACTGTTTTGATTTTTGGTAAACTTTTGATATTATTATTCTCATCATTATCGTCCATCGTCGCTAGTAGGCGTCGTCATAATCATAATAATCATCATCACCACCATCACCATCACCACCACCACCACCACCAGGATAGTACAAAAGAAAGAATTATTAAATTTTGCTCAATTCCATTTTTGCAAAAACCAAAATATTTTGTTTGGAATATGAATTTAAATGAGGATCGGCGATCATTGTCAGTGAGATTCACAATCATAGACAGAAAGTTTGGATCAAGAGCAAGCCACAACGGGACGATTTATGCAGTTTGCTTGGCTTTTTGCGAGGTACCGGACTAATGTACGTTTAAACATGAGTTGACTGCCGAAAAGACACACCTGCGCTTGCAGGTATTATTATGGCACGCTCCACGATCTCCAAATCATGGCGCGTTTCCACGCATGTCGAGTTTCACGCGCCAGTGTATCGAGTTTTCTCGCTTATGTCGAGTGTGCAGCGCGTTATATATCGAGATTTCAGCGCTATCTGTCCAGGTTTGCCCTATATAAATCGAGTGTGCTCTCTATATGGTGAGTTTGAAATAATTCATGTCCAGTCTTTAGATCTCCACGTATCAAATCCATGGCGACGTGTCCCGCGCATGTCGAGGTTCACGCGCTGTGTATCGAGTTTTCTCGCCATATGTCGAGTTGGCAGCGTTATATGTCGAGGTTTTACAGCGCTTATATGTCCAGTTTGCCCTCTATACACGAGTTTTGCTCTCATATGGTGAGTTGACATACAATCATGTCCAGTTTCATCACAATCTCGACCTGATTTTTTCTCAACATGAGGAAAAATCGACATTGATTTTTTGGTGTATTGTGTAAAAAAAAATCCATGTCGAGTGTGCCTCATGTTGAGAAAACAAATCATGTCGAGAGTTGGCTCATGTTGAGAAAAATCATGTCGAAGTTTCCTCCTGTTGCAAAAAACTCATGTCGAGTTTGCTCATGTTGAGAACAAAATCATGTCGAGTTTGCTCATGTTGAGAAAAAATCATGTCAGTTGCCAGGTTGAAAAAAATCATGTCCAGTTTTTTAAAAATCGGCATGATTATTTGGACATGATTTATTTGGACATGATTGTTTGAACTCGGCACAAAGAGTTCAAATTGGATAGGCAGCGATGTCAACTCGACATATGCGGGGTATAATCGATATTACAGCGCATGAACTCGCCATGATTGATACGTGGAGCGTGCCATATATTATGTATGCCACGATACAAGTATCAAAATCATGGCGAGTTTTCCCGCACGCATGTCGCGTTTCACGCGCGTATATCGAGTTTTCTCGCCATATGTCGAGTGTGCAGGCTTAATGTCGAGTTTACAGAGCTATCTGTCCAGTTTGCCACTCTATCCATCGAGTTTTGCTCTTATATGGTGACGTTGACATAAATCATGTCCAGTTTTCCTCCATGTCCAGAAAAAAATCATACAGAGTTCCAAATCATGGCGAGTTTTCCGCGCATGTCGAGTTTCACGCGCTGTGTATCGAGTTTTCCTCGCCATATGTAGAGTGTGAAGCGTTATATGTCGAGTTTTACACGCGATATCTGTCCAGTTTGCCCTCATACATCGAGCTTTGCTCTCTATATGGTGAGTTTGACATTAAAATATGTCAAGTTTTTCCTCATGTCCAGAAACCAAATCATGCGAGTTTCAAATCATGTCGAGTTTCAAAAACTCGACATGATTTTTAAAAAAAAATCATGTCCAGTTTGAAACTGTTGATGAAAAAATCATTGTCCAGTATTTAAAAACTCGGCATGATTTATTGCTGGACATGATTTATTCTGGACATGATTTATTTCTGGAAAGATTTATGAAACTCATCACAAAGAGTTCAACTGGATAGGCAGCGCTTTAAACTCGACATATAGCGGGGTAAATTCGATATACAGCGCATGAAACATCGACATGCGAGGGAAAACTCGCATGATTGATCCGTGGCGCGTGCCATAATTATGAGTTAATGCATTTATTATATAGTCCATTAAGTTTTTGATAATGTTTTAGACATTGTTAACGTTAACTTAGGAAGCTAAAATAATAGCTAGTCCAAGATTATAGTGCAATTAAGGTTCCAATTAAATGGAGGACAATTAGCGATTTTTAACCACTTTTATACTTTTTGGGGATACCGTAATTAACGGTAAAGGTGTCAACGAGAATTTTTTTGGGGCACACCTCTATGTGTCATCTGTAGTGATTCATATAGATAAGACCCCATATAGAGACCAAAGTTTTTCCATTTTACAATATAAATTCGGGTTTGTTTTCGCATTGTCTAAAAAAACACATTAAAATTGGTCCATTCTAGGAAAATTATTAGTTTCTTATAAACCTTACGTAGAATTCTGTCATATGTTTTGTTAAACACCCTTAGTGACATTTTGTTTCTGTTTTCTGTAAAACGGAAAACTTTAGTGGTCTCTACCCCCCAATGAAGTTCTACCACCTTGGTACTTCGGTTTAGATAATGCCGTAAGTGAAAACAAAAAGCGATTTTCATTGCTTAATTTCATATTAAAAAGGCTGCATTATACTTGTCCTGTAACAAAATTAGGAATTCACAATATGGTACCAAAGAAATATTTTTCAGCTTAATCAGTATGAAGAAATTTTTGGGATTTAAAAAGCTTCACATTGGTGCAAAATTAGAATTTTCAATTTTTTTAGGGAAAAACGTTATGTGAAAAGCTCTCGTTGCACCTTTAAAAGTGTCACCATTTGTGGCAGAATTACTAATCAAAGTTATTCATGGACTACTAATGTATAGCATGTGTAATTCAGAGTGGTCTGTGTTTGGTCAATTATGACCGTTAGCATGTTTAACAGATTTCAAAATATCTCGGAAATGAAGCACCGCATATGGATACGACTGTCTTATGACACAATGATTTTTAGTTGTGAAAATTCACCCCCCCCCCCCCCTTTCAAAGGTGGGTGACCGATCATGGTCCCTTTTTAATGGTGTTTTCTGCTCCAACTATGTGGAAATGATTTGGGTATTAGCTGAACATGACTACTTGGGATGACGCTTAATTAATACGCCCTTTCTTGATAAGTTATGAAAAGTCCCCTTTTTAAAGGTGGGTGACCGATCATGGTCCGTTTTTTCATAATGATGTTTTCTGCCTCAACATGTAAGCATATATCACCAAAACATTTGATAAGAGTTCTGAGTTAAATCGGTCCAGCTGTTTGGATAGTAGAATTCAAAATGTTTATATTAATATGGCCCACATGATGGTGTGTGTGGTAATTAATGTGGTCTCGGACAACATTTGGAGGCGTTTTTGTTCATAACATCAAAAGGAAACATTTTCCTGGGTTTTGAATTTCACAGGAATAATGTGACAATTATCTTCTTCTTCTTATATCAAAATCTCATATTTGATGGGGTAAATCGGGGGGGGGGGGGTACGGAATAAAGCATAAGGTATCTATCGTAACATTATTATAAATATTTACAATTAGCTGATGTATACTTTATTCCGTTTTAAAATTTGGCAAAAAAGGAAAGAAAAGGTGGTCTAAAATACAATAAAAGGAATTTTCGCGCAGCGCATAGCTTTTTACTGAAATAGGCATAGCGGGTAGGGTTTTGAGCTACATGAAGATGAGACAAACATTTTTCTTTTTGACCTTACCGAGCGTAAGAATTACTACACTAAGCAAACCTCTTTAAATGATTATAAGATTATAAGATATACAAGATACCAAAAATGAAATCAAACTTTGTTTACAAACAAATCCTAACATCCGGTCCTGGTTTTTTTAAATTCATTTGAAGAAGGAAGCACAACCTACAAACACTAAAACATTTCATAAAAGATCTGAAACGGGAAATAATCCCAAACAGTCAATAGCGAATTTGTTATTTAGGCTAATCTGGGACTAGCATTTTCATAATATCTGTCTTATGGTAAGATCAAATTGAATATGTGTATTTGTTTTAAGTGTGTCAACTTATGTACATCCTCAATTACTTCCTGTACTTCCTGTACTCTACATAAATTAAAACTTAATGCAATGTAAATTTTCTGTACTGGTGTAGATTTAAAAACAATTGATTGATTTTGATATTTGATCGATATGCATCACTACACAAACAAGTTTCAAATATTTAAGATATAAATAAGTGAAAAGTTTCCAAACTCTTTTGAGGGTTAGATTAAATTGTAAGCTCAGACAATTACTGCTTTGAAAGCTGAGAATGTATGATAGAAATGCGAAAGACTGAAAGGAGAGAGAGAGAGACCAGAATTGTTTCTATCGTAAAATATCAAATCAAGTAATGTGGAAAAGAATAGAATAACACGTTTTTATAGAGTTTTTTGGGTTGTATTGTTGTATAGGTATATGGCATACACCCTCGGATTTATTGGTTTTCAAACAGATCAAATCTTTTTTTTTTTAAGCAGGACATTCCTTCTGGTCCGATCGACGATACCGAGTCCGCTATCCCTGTTCAAAGCCAACCTCCAATAAAAGATGATCCCGACTTGGAGAAGAAACGAAAATGGCTGATATGTAAAACGGTTATCCTTGTTTCGTTCCTAATCGTGTGCGTCATATTCTTCATTGTTGTGCTTGTAGGTGAGTGCAGCCTTACAGCTATATTTTGCCATTCCAGCGTCCTCTTCTTTATTTATCGTTTAACAGATATCCTAGAAAAATATTTTCAGAGATTCAGTTCATGGTTCACTTTCGTGTTATTTCTGACAGATGGCCTATGGCAGCTATTGCACTTACAACCTTCTTGCATTTACATGACCATAAAAGCTAAGCCTATAACCAAAATACAGCGCATTCCATGATCAATCGAATTTACTATTGTATTGAGTAATAGTAGTCATGGTAGTCACCTAATTGTGATCTGAACTACTTTTTCTCCACAGCAATAAAAGATAAAAAATACGATAAAGGTAAGTGAACAATTACCACTATTTGTTTCTTTTCTTTAGGGGAGGTGTTCTATAATAGATTTACCATTGTGATTTTTTACCGCTTCAGGTAGTCTTACGGAATAAAGCTTATACGCACTAGTCATTGCGTGCATGAGCTTTTCGTAAGACTACCTGAAGCGGTAAAAATATCACAGCGGTAAACCCATTATGGTTTCACACCGGTAAATCAGAGTCCCATTCGTTTCTGTACAAAATGGGCGAGATGAAAACGTCATTTTCTCCTCAATGGAACATCTCAGACCTTAAAAGTAACATTGTGCTTGAAAAATGTCATATCTCCTACCCGATCAATCATTACTCTCTTATTCTAGATTGGTTAAATTTGACACAAAAATTGTCAAATTTGACACGGAAAATTAGTTCGCCGGGAAACCACAAATTATTGGTCAAAACGACACGGAATAATGTGTCAAATGAAATGACACAGAAAAGTTTTAGAAATCACTCAAAATCCGAATCAAAATAAAAAAAAAAGTGTTAAAAAAGAATCGGAATAAACAACCATCAGTATCAAACTGAATAATTTCCGTGTCAAATTGAATAGATTTTTATGTCAAATTTTAACACATTTTGGAGGTTCAAAATCAATCGGGAAATTTGACACCAAAAAGAAAAAATACACAATGCAAATTTGGGAAGTGTGTATCATTTTTATTCACGAACTAGTGAATGCAAAACAGTGAATGGAACACAGTATATGTATTGTGCATAAAAAACATGAGAATGCAGCTGCATTGCTTGCACTAAACAAGTGCCATAAGTTTTTCATGTCAAACATATGATCCGTGGTGTTCGCGATCTTAGATCACATGATCAATTATAGTCTGGTGGCCAATCACGATCGCGAGATTTGCGATAAACAGTGGACAACCAATCACATCGCTTGCGGTTTGATTGATTCGGAAAGTTTGTTAAAGATTTCTGATTTATTTCCGATTCGGAAAAAGAAGTTTCACACTTTTTCCACTTCATAACGACCAATAAATTGGTCACTCTGACACAAACAAGTGTCAAAATTAAACGACACGGGAAATTTGACAAATTTCAATTAAGAGTGTAGGGTAGTTCATCCCCCAAAATTTTCGAGCTACTGGACCGTGAAGACTAGCATGCACCGTGGACCCTGGAGGTCAGAGCACTTTTTCAGTCGGGTGTTCCCTGTAAGAATACAGTTAAAATTGGTTTGTCGGATCAAGATAACGTATCAATGTCAACCTTTTTATGATTTTCCTAAAGATTTTATACTTAACATTGATAGCAACCATGATTTGCAACCCAGATCTCGCCATTTCTCTCAGTTTTTAGGGTACACTTAGGCGAGGGTCCGCAAAAAACACCATCATTTTTGCAGCAGGGCTGGACTTACCTCTGTTTCTCCTGTTATTTACCAGATCTTGTCGTTTGTGATCAGCTTTTATTGGTCAGAGCAATGAAACATGACTCAAACGCCACGAACCACCAGGCAGCCGGCGGTTGAATTTAGAAGTCAACCCTACGTGATTTGTTTCCAATCTGTTTTTGTGTCGTCTGCTTCAAGCAGAACGGCACATAGCAATTAATTTGGTAGTGTGTGTATGTGGGTGTGTGTGTGTGTGTCTGTGTGTGGTAAAAAAATGTTAACCCTGAACTTATTGGAATCAAACTTTTTTACCCATTGCTCAATTCACCTCATACTCGGTCAAAAGAACCGCTGGTCCACGACTCATATGGGGTGTATACAGATTGACCTCTGAAGACCCAATGTGAGCTTTGACCCCCATTCACAAACCGCGATGGCAGACGACACTAGCGTTCCTGGGAACGCTGTATTTTGTTAATCATCTAATCTGAAAGCTTTAAGCATGTTAAAACATCTCGCTTGTTTCCGTGGTCATGGTGGTTTACTTAATACCTATGGCAATTGTCTTCAAATAAGTATCCGGGTATACTTGATAGAAAAATACCTCTCGGAAGAACATATGTAAGAGATATACCATTAAGTATTAAAATTGAGCTATTTTGAACCATAATCACAATTTTAAAAAGACACAGAAAGGTGAACACAATTTTTGATCTCACTAAAGGGTTTACTGTGAGTTCCAGTAGCTTCTCCGATAGACATTGGAGAGTTTTAATGATTTGAGTAAAAAAAAAAAACCCTAAGAGGGAAATTCAGATTAGTGTATTCCATTTTCATTATTATACACTGTAAATGTCCAAACTATATATACCACTCAATTCAAAATGACCACTTCAAATTCTATTCTTTTTAAAAGGGTGTTATTTGCAATATAATCTGCTTTAAGAAGGGGGGGGGGGGTATGGGGTCTGAAGCAGTGAACTTGAAATGATTTTTCTTAATTTTTCCTAAAAGTGGTATATACATGTGTATATATCATATTGAGACCATGTCAAAAGTTTAAAATCCAGAACACTGTTACGTCCCTTGACCAAGGGTGCCAAAACCCACCCAAAACTACGGATTCAAACTCCTGATAACTAGACATACACTGGGAACTTGATTACAAATTTTAAACAAAGTATTTCATTTTAATTGGTGTTTAATCAATCTTCATTAAAATCATTAGGTTCAATAAAAAAGATTAATTATATAAAAGTGTTAATTATTAACTACTAAACTTACGACCCGGTGTGTGCCGCGAAGCGGGCTGCAGCGAGATTACAATTACGATTCCGAACTTGCAAAGAGTCCTGGCGATTATACCAGTGCAAACTCTCCAATTCCATAGTGGGACGTGTCCAGCGACACTTGTCCTTACTGAAGAAAAGCTGCTCCTAATGACTCCGAAGCTCGGAGGTCTACTAAATTAAAGTCCAAAGTGCTGTAGCTTGTTTATCTTAGGCCACGAAATACGGAACCGAACCCGGCTACACAATCGGACTAAAACTGATGGAGCTGAGACTATAATGACATGTCCACTATATGGGAGATTAGTACTATACTGTGATTAACTGTCACTGTCACTTGGTAACTCTGTCTACTCACTTGGAGCAAGATGTTCTAAACTCATCCTTGGAGTAATGAGTTGCGATACTCTCCCTCATCGTCTCTCACCGATCTTTTATATATCCTCTCAAAACAATACTAGAAGGAACTGGCCTCTCTATATGAATCATGTGCTAAATATAGTCCAGTATGTCAGAATTCTGAAATGCCATGTACCGTATAGATTTGGATTCTCATAGCAGCTACTCACTGACTGTGTAATTATGCAGCCGTGCGCCACCTATGGTCAGACACATCATCACCTTGATTTAGGCTAGTCTACTCTCCTGTCTCATGTAACCTCCAACATTTCTCCACGGTTCTCTTGTATTCTACTTGCTACATAGCACACCAGTTATGCACCAAACCAGTATATCCCATATTACATACTTAGACTACTTTATAATTTTTATGGTGCCTAATTATGACTTAATCTTTACTCAAAGTGAAATAAATCATTGCCAATTCTTGGGCCCTGTAACAACACTTTTGCTCTTGTTGCCATGGGAACCACGTAAGGCCTCTGATTGGCTAAACACTAAAACGAATGTAACTAAATAACTAACATGCTACTGGGACGAAACTGGGTAACATATCAGGAGTCAAATACGGAGTAAACCATGAAGCCGGAATTTTTAGTACCGTTGCCATGGCAACCGCAATCGACCAATCGCATAATTTCAGGGCGTAATTTGATTTGAACCATTTTTTGAAAATCGGCCTTCATGGTTTCACTCTGCCTGTATGTGCTTAATATGTGTGCCAATTTCATGTTCATAGCATGTAGCGTTTTCTAGTCCGTTCGTTTCCGTCGTTTGGATGTTTGCGTATTTAACGAAACGAGTTATAGGCCTCGAACATTTAGACAACTTGAGGCGCTTTGATGTGATTGAATAATTTGTTTAAATTTCATTTTATACTGAATTATCATAATTATTATGACGAATCATCGACATCGGTGCATCCATTGTCCTGTATTAATTTTTAAAATAAGTTTCTTAAATTCGCATGGTAGTGAAAACATAAAATCATAAAACCCTTACCCAGTGACAATTTACTCACTTTAATTATGGAAAGGATAATATAAGTATTATATACTTTCAACTTAGCCAAAAAGGGGGGGGTTGAATGTGTTAAATAGTTCTAAATACTTCTTTTAAAATCTTAATATAACCCCTTGAATTTTCACATGATAAAATATGGGAGATGATGCATTTTTGTGCACATTTCCGCGTACGCTACTTGACTTTGATCAGCCATATCTCGGGAACCGACTGTCCGAGTGTCGATCGAATAAAAAGCATTTTGTAGATTACCTCCTCTACACAATTAGGCATTGCATTACTGATTTCTGATTATAACAATTTTTTATCATATTCAACCCCATACCCCCCCAACGGAAGTATTATTTCTTTTTAATGATTTTACTCCAGACCACCTACTCTCGACCTACGTACTGAAGTACCTACATTTGCGTAAGATATCAAAATATCTTATACAATACAATAAGGCTCTTAAGTTTGTATTATCATTATTATAATATTGTTTCTACTACTACACTACTACTACTACTACTACTACGCTACTACCTACTACTATTTTTTTTTTTTCTACTACTGCTGCTGCTGCTACTACTACTGCTGCTGCTGCTACTAAGAGAAGATCCCGTGTGTATCCAGGAACCCTTCCTCCGTCCTTTAACAACCTTTCATTGTATGTCGACAATTCGGGCCCATTCAAATACATTGTGTCCTCGTTCGTAAGCCACCTTTTGAGCGCCTAATAAGGACAGTAAATGTGGGTCCTTAGTGATTTGAAGATGGTCCCTTAAATCATTTAACTGTTTATTTATTTGCTATGTTTCATACTAGACTCACAAAATAAATCGTAGTCCTCAGATGAAAATTGGTTGTCTTGCAAAGTTCTTTGAAACCAGCCAGAGATTGTTACTCTTCAGTAGTCTTTAGACATACAGATTCTCCAAGCGCATTCTTCTGTTTAATGTTTTTTTTTTTTTTTTGGCGGCGACAAGGTCAAAAGGTCCTGATTTGAAAAGTTTAGTTTCAATTATCATAGAAATTCCCAGATTTTGTGAATCCAAGATGCTCAGCCCCTCACTTGGGAGTTGGTGCTGCCTCTAAGACGGAGCAGGCTTGCGTTCTCTTTTGCCATTTTTTCCATTGCATAATCGAACTTCTAATCATTCTTGTCCTCGGTGCTTGCAAGCATCGTTATTCTGTCTCGAATATCCCCATATTTACTCCGATGACTCGCCTAGGAAACATTAAAGATGAAGTGTATGCACAGGAACGACCAGCAAACTTGCCAGAACTTCGCAATAGACATGCTCTGCATAACCGTTGCCTTTGCAAGCATCCGCGGACAAGAATGATTAGAAGTCGATTACTGAATGGAAAAGAGACGCAAGCTGTATCCGTCTTCAATGTCTTCGAGGCAGCCAAGTGGGGGTTGGGGCAGAGCAACGCAGAGAAGAATGAGGCAAGATCTTGTAATTTCTAATAATTGAAACTAACCTTTTCATGTCAGAACTGATCTGTAGCGCAAAAACACAAAAACAAAAACCATAAACGAAATGTGCTTGGAGAAGGTGTCTTGTCTAAAGACAGCTCAGACAGTAACAATACTTGGATAAAATGAAAAGTATTACAAATTTTCATCGGCCGTAAACTCATTCAATAGTCTTCTTTCTGGCAAAAGGGTTTTTCGGTGTCGGAAACCCAATGAAAGTACTTTTGGATGTGTATTGATTTGTATGGTTTCCTCCTTTTCTCTTCGTTAAATAGAGGGCGCTTTGAAGGGTTTCCTTTTTGTGGGACACCCGTACTAATACTACTACTACTACTACTGCTACTACTACATCTACTACTACTGCTACTGCTGTCTGCTTCTGCTGCTGCTGCTGCTGCTACCTACTTACTGCTACTACTATACATCTACCCGCTAGTACTACCACTAGTACCTTCTACTGCCACTACTAATTACTACTACTGCTAGTACTACTATTACTAACGCTTATACTTCTACTGTCTCTAGGCCCTTACTTACTGTTACCTACTTTAGTATGTTCTGCTAACTACAATACTACTATTTCTACTATTACTGCTATTACTACTACCACTGCCACTACACCCGAGCAAGCCTATGACCAGTACAGCCTGCCGCTATAACCATCCACCACACGCAATTATAGATAACTATTTAGTTTAATTGAAATATCACAAACAAGCAAACAAACAAACAAAGTCATTCGCTATTTACGTTCGTAACATTTACGTTTGTAACATAAATAACAACTATAACATTAACAAGCAATCAGATTCATTCTTGTTGCTTCTTTCATTTTCGCGCTGCTTTCTTCCACCAACTTCAGAGGCAGTGACAGTTGGCGTATCTATGGTACTCGCAAGACCATTTGAATATGCGTACAATGACACTGCGACTTTGCAACGTTTGCTGCTGGAGCGAGAATACAAACATGCGGTAAGTTTCGGCATCTTGGTTGTTTTCTCTTAACAATAATTGAATAAAATAAAGGGTCTCACCTCTCACAAGCAATGACCTAATGTACCATCCAATAGTATAGTAATTGAGAGGAAAAATAATGAATGTAAAAGTTTCAATATCGCAATTCCTTTGATACCTGTTTAAGTTTCAAAATGTCAATGATTTTATTTGAGCTTCTTTCCTTAAATATATAACTTTATTCAGGTTTCTGATGGAAGCTTTTGCCTGAGAAATCATTGATAAATCTTTCCCCATTGTGCTTTATTGAGTACCATGGCTTAAAATAAATGACAATTGCTCAGCAGTAATTTGCAATTTACTTTTAAAACAACCATTTGTAGGACAACGATACACAGGTCAATAACCATTTTTTGTGAGATCAATGATCCTATCTCTTCTATCTTGTGATCTCAAGAGGGATAATGTCATAATTTGAAGCATGAAACAGTGCCAAACTGAAAATCGGATGCTATTCAAAAAGTAAGGGCTACCCAGGGCCGTCTCTTTTCCCACCTGTAGTGTAATGAAATGCTGGATTTTTTCTTAGATTTAAAAGAAATCTGTTTCTGTTTGTCAAACAATGGCTTAGATGACTTCTCAAGTATGTTACAACAGTGGCCCATAATTCTTCTTTTCCTTCTCCTTTTAGGGAATATTGTATTACATTTGCATGGGATGAAAAGTTTCATGTCGTAACTCGATTAATATTAGGCTTGATCATTCTAAAAGTAACAGACGTTTTAGAAAGTTAATGATGCAAACAATCTCAAAACATGGTAAAATTGTGAAAAATGTAGAGATTTAAAGAAAATCATCATCTTTCCATCTCTTTGTTATACATTAACTTTACATACGAACCTGATTCCGGTCCTGAGTACCTTTCATAATTACTCGCCTACTAGCATTTCCCTTCAACGGGCCCAGTTACTCGATCTGCAATGGATAAGACTCTTCTTCAGATTCCCAGGTGCAAAAAGTGTATTGGTGAAAAAGCCTTTTCTATTGCAGGTCCCACTCTATGGAATAAATTGCCAAAACACATAAGCGAGGCACAATCACCTGCAGTTTTCAAGAAACTTTTGAAATCATATTTATTTTGGTGTATTTTGTATGTCTCTCGTGTCTTCAGCACTAGTTTATAGCGCTTTGATCATTGTCTTCGATAAAGCGCATTATAAACACCTTTAATGTGTATGGTGTTAAACATACAAAGTTACAAGTTATACCAATAATTTTAAAAGACAACTTATGATTGTATTTCAAATTACGAAATTAAAAAAATGTCATTGTTTTAGTTTCCTTCTTTTCTAAATATGTTTATTTTGTATGTCCAATACCGATAATTACCAAATTGAAGATATCCGGATGTTAATATTCATTAACGCGAATTGTTGTTACGCGATTTACATAACTCTGACTTTGATGAGATAGGGTCACATTTATGAATATATAACATGGATTATTGATCAGTTATCTGACATAACGCAAGAAAGCATTTCGTTAATTTGACTAAGATGGTTTTATTCACAGGTAGAAGAAATATTTTCAGATACATACTTGGCAAAAGATCTTGTATTCATCGACATCTTAGAAATAAGGTGAGATATGATATGTAACTAAATTGTGTTTGATAATACTGATTTGGAGTGCTTAACTAGCAATCTGATTTCAGTTTTAGATGGAATGAAAGTGGGCTCGACGCACTTTTGTACACACTCTGAAAAGTTTCATCAATTTTGATTGAAAAGAAACAGCTCAATTTATTGAGTAAAAGTGTACCCAAAGTTGAGTAAACATTACACTTGTTGAGCAAAATGTACTTCGATTTGCGTGAGGTTTTACTCAACTTCACTGATTTTACTCAACAGACAAGAGTTTTCATTTTTAAACAACATTCTTATTTTGTGCCACTGTGTTATTGTGTGCGTGTGTGCGTACGGTGCGTATGTGTGTGTTTGTGCACGCAGGAATGTATTAACCGCAGAGTATTTAATCTTTATTTTCTTGTAATTTTTCAGTGCGGATGACTCTGTCGATGACTGCACCTTCATTCATAGTAAGCTGATTTTCAGTCAAGAATCGCTGATAATATCTGACGCAGACACTGATCTTGACACATACCTTGAGATGCTATCCAGTGCATTGTCGCGAGTCACACAGAATGTTGAAGCGATTATACTAGCAGATGCTGCCAAGCCGTACGGTGAAATAGCGGGTTTTATCGTGAAACCGTTTCTATACATATAAGCCAGTGTGCTGTTTATTATAAAGTATCAATAATTTCAATTAATAGTTCTATTGGTGCCTGTTGCCAACAAACACCCCAACAAACCAACAAACTACTTACATCCCAACTTCACGTGTCATGTATAATACATATGATGACCTACAAAAACACATACAAAGACACTTCTCACAACCCACAACGCCCTGTTGCATACGCAGCACACACATAACACAAACACGTACACGTACACCCACATACTCACATGTACTGTGTGAGCGCGTGCAATATCGGACTTTGACACCAAAATGCATACATACCCATATTAGTACCCCCGATCTCCCAATGTGCTTGAGTGATAAAAAATGGCACTACATTATTCAATACTTCACGTAGATTTAGCACGATTTTTTGATAGCACGCGAGCAGCAGTCAATGGTCGAGATGTTGGTGTTCCCGCTCCGGTGCACCAGAGATAATGGCATGGTCTATAATTTTCTATTATGTATGAGATTAATATATGATAGAGATTATATATTATATAATCGAGAATTACCAGACGACAAAACAGCAACATTTTTTTTGTATATAATAATGAATAATTACACAAAATTTTAGTCTTTCGCCAAGGACAAACAGTTTTGACGGAAACATGTTCAACTTTGGTTAAAAATTCCACTGTAGAGGGTTGTGGTCATTATTCGAGTCAAATGGCAAGAGTCATTTTTGAAGCCTCTTTTGAACTTGTCACTTAACAAAAGTAAGGTTTATAATATTTATAGCAATTCTTGAACATGTGCCAGTTCCTCCAACAACTACAAGATGACGGCTATTCCAACGACACACTGGACAGTACACAAAGCCAACAAAACCAAGAAGTCCAACGACACAAAAGTACAACCACTGCTCCAACTACAACAAAACGTCCTACCACGACTACTAAGGCCATAAACAACAAGAAACCAACGACCACACCACCACCACCGCCACAAACTACAAAAAAAATTACGACGAAACCTCCAGATGACGACCAGAGCAACGAACTACCCAACCCCAAAAAAAACTACCATCGCGACTACTGAAAAACCTCCAACTACAACGGAAGGTATGTATTATTATGGGTTCCGCGGGAGCAGGCTATGGTCGTCCCGTGTTATCACCACTCACTCTACGCACGGTATGTCACGAACAGCAATGTGATGGTCAGAACTGACCCGTCGAATTATTTTTGCCAATTCTTGTACGTCTGTGGCACGCTTCAGTCTATTATAATTGAAATGTCCGGGCTTAGGAACCGTTAATTATTTACGAGGAGAGTAATGTAAAATTGTTAATTCAAGATACGACTGTATCGGAAATGAAACAATGAATCTGTATTCTGAAATAATCAATTGAATACACAATAATTTATTGGGTTATGATACCTGTATGCCCGATGGTACATAAAATAAAGTCCAATAGTAATTTGTTTGACTTATTCGTTTGTAATTTTCATTTTGAGGTAACTTTGATTCACCAATCCGATGTGATGGCTTGCACCTCGCCTATGCACACCTTACCACCAACTAATGTAATGGTATGTTCTCCGTTGAAAATTTAAGTGGGGTGGGGGGGGGGTGGGGAACTATGTCAATTTCATGAGCAAGAAGGAGGTCATAGAATTTTAGCATATTAAGCAATATAGGGTTGTTAACTTTCCGGGTAGATCTGGAAATTCTTCCAGTCCCCCTCCGTAAATTATAATAAACGGTACCGTAGTTCGTCTATCGAATACTGCATTGCGTCAATATTATAATTGTCCTAAATAAAGGAGCGTCCAAATCAATATGAATATCCCTTATTAATATATTTGTAAAAAACTTTCTTTGTACAGGCCATGTCCACCAGGAATACCGAAGTCCACTGCCTATTAACCAATGTGATGTTAGTATTGTATCTTCAATCGCGTACTGTATTCCGGACTATTGCGGTGGTTGTAATGCCAATTTCTACGACAGGGTAACAGGGGTGCGTGTGGCATGTTGGCATGGTAAGATGTTCATTATTTATCGATACATTAATTGATCGTTTTAACCAAAACCATTTCATAAGAATAGTTGCCCTATCTACGAAGAGTTCTTACCTAGGTAACCCCCCCAAACGTGGGCTGGTCATTAGAGTTGGTTTGATGAAAGATCCATTTTAGACCCTTTAATCATAAATCGGAGGAATTTGTAGCATTTTACCCTTTGGGCGTAAAGCAATATTAGTGCACCTTTTTTGAAAGAGGCGCCCCCAATTCAAATTTGATATTTTTGCAAAGTTACGTTGGAAATTGTTAGGAAACTATACCTGCGAAACGAGAATGCGAAAAAATGCGTATTTAATCACAAAATAAGCGATTTGTAATTAGAATGGGATCCCAGATTGGACTTAACGGCAGAGCTGGACAATGCTACGTTTATGTCCGTCCATATGAAAATAGGCCACCTCGAGAAAATAACCTCTAACTGGCTTGCCTGAACTTTACAATGGATGAGCGTGACATGTACATGGCGGCTATTTCCCGGCCTATTTCACATTGGAAAGGCGTTTCCAGCAGCGGTTGTATTATTATCGGGGATCCCCGATAATAATTATTCTACATGTAGTACAAAATTCCTTCGTTTGCTGACAACAGAGACAGTTTCGAGCTTAACCATTCACAGGTATTAGTTTATGCCAGTTACCATGGCAAGCGTTGGAACAATCTCCAAATTTTGAAAATTGGGGCGCTCTTCAAAAAAATGTTGCTAATTATTGTTTAAAGGTTCACATTTGACCTTTGGATAATAAACATCCAGATAAGGGAAAACTATACATTTTCTGAACTATTGACTATATGAAGGTAGTGACAAGGTTTTAACACAATGTTATCAATTGACCCTTGACCCCCATGTACTTAATGCCCATCCCGCAGGAACCAAGGAGGGCCATTGTGGTTCCTTGACATTTTCGATATCGCATTCTCAACCCGCCCCTTGTACAACCCATGCTTCTTTCAGAAGCGCAGCCCCCCAAAATATCCATGATTCACCCCTGGATGTGTCAGAACATGCACATTTTGGGGCAAAAAATGTCGTATAAATCATTGTATGTGTATTCAGAGGTAAAGATGCCCATGGTGGGATTTTTATAATAAGTGCTGGCATATTCTGGAAGTTGTCCGGATGACATGCTGAAAAAGAGTTAATAGGGAATAAAAAAAGGTCTGTAAGAGTATTCAAATGTGGAGAGAATAAACACAAACGTCCTCATGTAATGCATGTTGCTTTTGGATGTGGGTCAAAATTACTTTTAAGCTTCAACGAAAGTTTTTTTCATGGAAATCAAAGTAGTCTATGGGCCAATTTTCGGATACGAATCGTATCTAGGACCAACTCGGATCCGGACCGAATAGCAAGAAATATGACTGCTGTCTGCGGCCATAAAGGTTTATAGTGGGTGAGCCAGGCATGTTGGTACGGTCCACCTGGGGGGCAAAGAGGCATTCATACCAGGGCAACATTATACTATGACTAACGAAAATTGTATGAGGGCAATCTGTAGGGTAGATTAAGCGAGCTAGGGGCTCGCAAAAGATTTACAGGGGTCAAAAATTGAAAAAGTGGTCCAATGTTGTTGAATTTTCATACCAAAAGTTCGTTGATGCAAGGGATGAAAAAAAATGTATGTTTGTGCTATCTCGGACTTACCCTTAAGGAGTTAAAGTGAAAACCGTTATTGTAGGCCAACGGTTAAATTTAGTTTCTACAGGGGTCAAATACTAAAAACGCTACACTTTCAAGTGAAATTGTGTCATATTGTTTTATAATGTTATTATAATTAAAATAAGGAATAGTTTGGACCATCTGCAATGTGAAATTAACAAGTTACGCACCTCATTAGTACTACCCTATACCCCTATAGGGGTTGGGGTTAATTTTGGGTGTAACTTGGTAACTATACCTTATTTTAACTTGTGATTACATTACAAATAATATGAGACCATTTCCACTGAAATTGAAGTCGGTTTTTAGTATTTTGACCCCTGTATGAAGCTAAATTTCAATAGGGTTGCATTCAGAGATAGCAAAACTATACATTTTTTTAAATCATTGCGATCATACGAACTGATTTTGGTATGAAAGTCAAACAACCGTGGACCACTTTTCAATTTTGACCCCTGTCTAATCTTTTGCGAGCCCCTTGCTCGCTTAAGCTACCCCTACAGAATGGCCATCATATACATTTTCGTGTATGTCATAGTAATGATAAGCCCTGGTATAATGCCTCTTGCCACCCCCCCCCCAGGTTGACAAAAAGGCTGCTTTAGATGGTCTGCTCATCACTATAGGATGCTACGTGATGAAACGTGTACAAATGGTTGTAAAATAATAACATTTGAAGAAAGTAATGTCATAATAAAAGAACTTTTTAACCCGCCCATGAGGTCTACACCCTTTCTTACAGTATCTCTGATTGGCTCATTGGCTGATATATCATGATATAACATGGAGTGACCAATTCAAATAGATCTGATATATCTTTACAAATACAATTTAAGATTATCTTACCATTTTTCTGATTGGGTTATTCTATCGCCAATGTATAACCAATCAATTGGCCGAAGATCTTAGTGGGTTACAAATAGTAAAAAAAACACAATATGCCGTTTTTTGATCGCACATATTCCTTTACTTTCAAATTAGAACATTTTATTTGGATGATTGTCATATCATGAGATTTTCTGGGCCGATTATGATTTAAAAAAATCTAAAAGAATTCTGTGGCATGAAATCATATTTAGACACAATAAAATACATACACGTCTGATCCGACTTAATTTTCTAATATTTGAAATTATTCTGAAGTGTGGGTTTGTAATATTAGAAATGGACCCGGATAAAAATGTATATTGCTTATTGTGGTGTAAATTTCTTTTCAATCTGAAATTTTAGGCCAATGATATTCTGTAGTTCGGTTTTAAATGTTTACTTTTATAGGTTCTGCATTGATATTTAGGAAATATACTTAAGAAAGCATTCCAATCGATTGTGAAATCCACGCGCATAAGAAACTAATGAGTTATTTACCCTTCGTCCAACAAAGGTTTTTGTACTATGTTCACGACCACGGGTAGTACCCCCCGATATTGTCGTAATTAAGCGACAAACATCATCTAGTTTTGGCAATTAATGTGAAGCTATACGTATGTCCTTTCTTCAATCAAGTACAAACAATATCACGTTTTAACAATATGACGTATAGTGCGTCATAACTAAAGCTTATTTTTACGCAATTTTTAGCAAATCGCCAAATCGAGGGTTTTCGACCGTTTTTTGCATTCATGCAGGCACATTGGTATTTTATATTGGCAAACCGAGGGTGGTACCAAAGTAAGCATACACAGGTAATGTAACTCTAATAATAAGAAAAAATACAGTATTTGCTTACAGTAGCATCCTACTTAATAAGTACCATTTTTTTGGCTTTTTAAACACAGTACAGTATCCATGGTAATAGGAAGGTGGCAACCACCCCCTACCTTCCGACTTGACGGGACACCCTGACCTCCCGGAAGGTGTACCTCCGTTTTTTGCTGAAATGACCGCAAAGATGAACTTACAATTCATACAAACCTTGGATCGTATTCCCCTGGTTGGACGCGAATATTTGGTGCTTTTTGCGTATTTCCACAATTAAATTGTATGTTATGACTTAACCTTAGGGGAATCCAAAAAATCCCTCAGCTACTGTGTTTCGCATGATAACACTCATGATTTTATTCTCTTCCTATATTTATAACAGCTGTGAAAATGGCGATCACCGTACAATGTCCATACAACCCTGCCACGGAGCTGAATGCCCGCTTCAACCAAATGCCTTTTGCCAAGCCAACATTGTGGCGGGTGTACACGCCGAGTTCTATATTTTTACCGCTAGGAGGAATCGGGTGGTCTGTGAGTACTAATATAATTATAATATAATTAGTAATGTATTATTTTTTAAAGATACAGTTTTACATACGATGGACACCTTTTCGGACTATTCGAATGCGATGGACACCTCTTGGACTTAATTTCTAAAGATTAAAATTTGTCGCTCCTCTTCCAACCT
>JAMKCH010000277.1:0-56467 GCA_023653785.1 Ophioderma brevispina | reverse complement strand
TCCTTAAATCGGGCCATCCCCTTTAAGTGAGCCCAATAGCAGGGTTGCCAAACCAGCGATTCGGTAGCCCAATTGGGCGACTTTCGCTACTCGCCCGCGAACTGCAAAGGCCCACCGCGAATTCACGACTTTTGGGCTACTTTTCACTTTTCTTAGGCGACACGCCACGACATCGTAAAAGAAGTAGCGCTTTATGAGAAAAATGTGATTTGAATAGGCTTTTAACTTGTTCTTACATACACAATGATGTTCTTGCTACAAACAAGCATTGAAATCAATTAAGAACACCACCCGTAGGGTCAGTGTGCGGCCGTGTATGACGAATGACAAAAGGCTGCTGTCAATCAATGGCAATACAATAGGCCTACAAAGAAAGTAACAGAGCTATAAGAGCCTCCCGGATGCACCTCTGCTGGATAGCTCAATTAGGCCTAATGGTCAAGCCATGGAGTTATCAAGCATAGTTAATTACAAAGTTTAGAATTCACCATTTAAGTGTCCTAAGAAGGTAGACGTTTCATATAGAAGTCCCATTGATGCAAATGAGGTATTACAATTGATTCCGCCATGCGATATATGACGTTCTGGTTCTGGTCTGCCATGCGAAGTGTATAACGTTCTGGTTCTGGTCTGTTTACTACCCAACACCCCTAAAAGGGGCAAAACGGGTAGGGATGGTGCACTTTCAATGACGACTTGGTTGGTTTCTTTAGTTCTTGGCTGTAGTTATGTGTTTCTTAGTGCAGTAGTGCTTGACGGAATGAATGGCAATACCTCATTTGCATCAATGGGACTTCTATATGAAACGTCTACCCCTAAGGGGACTGAGGTATTTTCCCGGACGATCTACGATTAATCCCTATTCATGTCGGTCAGCTTTACCAATGATCAAAGAGCAAGCTGACTCTTGTAACTTTACATTGTCGGCGAGGTAAAGTTCGATCTTCGGGAATGGTGGCGGCGATTTATGAATAATGTAAAGAGTCAATCAAAACTCAAATTGAGGTTTCAATGGTCAAGTAAACCCGTGGACATGCATATACACAATAGTTATTCCTACCCGTTACTCGGGGATTTGGGGTCGAGGACTCAAAACATTTACCCCATTTCTAAGGGTCTTTGTGGGTGTCATGATTTTCTTTTTTACATTTTAGTAGTTGAGAACGAGTCCAAAATGATATTAAAGAAAAAAAGGATGGTTTAAACGCTCCCTAACTTCAATTTTGAGCGCTTTTCAATTTTAGGCGACTTTTCGGCGATTTGGGCTACTTTTTGCGTGTCCGCCCACGAATTTGCCTGATAATTTTTGGCAACCCTGCCCAATAGTTCAGTGCAGTTGCCAGCTGGTGGTCACAAGTTTTGGAGCTCATCCTGTGCTTAAAAAGAAGTCAGTTTAGGACACATTTTTTACTATAACTTAGTTATTTATAGTCCTGGTTAAGTAAGCAACCTCTCCTACTAGTTTACTACAAATTATATATTCTTTCTTACCAACATCATTTTGAATTTTGTTGATAAATTTCTATTTTTTTCTGATCGTTTCTAGCATTGACTTCCTGCGGTCATTTTTAAATTTCTACACCTGCGTTGTTTCGTCTGGCGAAAACCGGATCGTTCTGTGACTTTCCGTTAACATTCTACAATACAAATCTTCACAATTACACCATATCTACGGCAAGTGACAAAATATGACAATTTTTCATAGCGTCATAATTATATTTTGCGGGCCAGACCAGGGGGTTTTAACACAAAACGATGTAGAAAGAGTTCAGAAGTGCAATGAACTAAGTTGTAGCCCTGGCCAAGCTGGGCCAGGCAAAGAAAAATGACCGGAAGGACAGTGTTCCTGCCGTATTTTTCGTATTTGGCGTCTTTGACATGACAGTTCGGACAGTTCGGCCCATTTCCAATTCGGCCCATCCCGATTCGGCCCACTTGCCAATTCGGCCCACGCCATTGCCGATTCGGCCCATTCCAGTTCTGCCCACGTCCAATTCGGCCCATTTTTAAAAGTTTTTTCTTCTTCCTTTTCTCTTTATTTTCTTTTTATTTTTCCCTTTTGTTTTTCAACGGTTGTGCGTGTTATATTTCGTCCATGGTTTTTGCCATGTCCTCCCAGTCACGGCAGACCGGACATCAGCACAATACCTGGGGTATACAATAACAGTGTGACATTGGCGGGGTATTGCCAATTCGGCCCATTAAAAAGGAGTGCCATTCTCCATATCCACCATGCTTCAGTGCGCGCCTTTCATGGACTTAGTAAATCAATATAATAGCCTTATACCTGAATGTGCGATTGAGTTTGTGTGTATAATGTAGTCGTGACACCTGTCCCTAGTCTGCACAGAAAAAGGACTGAGTACAGGCTGCCGTGTAGCCTGACACTTTGATGAATTACATTGAACAGAAAACACATCATCTACCGAAATCACCATGCGCTGACCAAAAATTTGTGGCATCTTCGGGGCGATAAGGTTTTCACTAGGACCCCCTAGGACATATAAATTTCCCAGTTTACACTGGTTTTACGTATAACCACACTATACTAAATTGATCAAGTGCAAAAAGTAGTCATCCTTTTATTATAAGAAAAAAATAAGGTTCGATAAAGGTGTCTAACTTTAGAGGTGGGCTATAGAAGGTTAATGTTTCAGATCACTTTGAACACAGGCTCTTTTGATGACTTTAATCACCCTGATTCCACTTTCGAAGAAAAAAATGAAAAAAGTGCAAAAACCAGGGTGCCCCATCGAAAATTCGAAATTGTTGATTCATCATTTCCTGAAGATTAGACTAGAGCTGTGTAACACTTAACATTTTCCCATGGCAGCAATTTAAAATTTGATGAAAACACTCTCATTGGAATATACAGGGGTCAACAAACTTTGTGTCAGTTTCAATGGAGGGCATTTTTATGACCTTACAAAGCCTACAGTTTAAATAAAACTGCAAACACCATATAAGTCAAATTTTCAGCAAGTGTATATAATAAAACTCTCTTCAATTTTTTGAATGTTAAGATCACCATTTTCAATAGGATGCGCATTTTATGGGAAAGCACCCTCAGAGCTCATGCAAAAGCTGCATTTTCAAGAAAACGAAAGCCTATGGTGAGATGAAAATTGCATAGCATGATTCCTAATACCCCAAAACATGGGTATTACCACCAAAAGAAAGCAAATTGAACAAAAATTTAAAAATTGAGCTGTGCAGTAATAGTACAATCAGAAGATATAAAAGGAAAGCATGCCATAATTTGATGTGTAAATGGTATTTGAATAAAATATAAAATCCCCTAAAATTGATTAATGCAACATACAACCTTGGTCACTTCCAACCTAGATTGCAAAAAAGAGACCCTTGTAGGAATAGCTATATACTCTGGCTGACTGAACTGGTCAGTGAAGGTGGGCTCAAAAAACCCTTCTAGTCTTTAAAAGGTTGTGTTAAAGACACAATCAGTGATTTGAAAAATATTTGAAATGTGCAGGAATAGCTTCAAAGTGAATGATAAGTCTGTAGAATTCTCATAAGTTACCTTTTCCAGCTGTAGAATTGACAGAAAAGGAAGAAAACGGCAGTGTTCCAAGATACGATTCTCCATTCAATTATTTTTTTTTTTTTTTTTTTTTTTGATGTGTAAATGGTATTTGAATAAAATATAAAATCCCCTAAAATTGATTAATGCAACATACAACCTTGGTCACTTCCAACCTAGATTGCAAAAAGAGACCCTTGTAGGAATAGCTATATACTCTGGCTGACTGAACTGGTCAGTGAAGGTGGGCTCAAAAAACCCTTCTAGTCTTTAAAAGGATGTGTTAACCTGATCCAATTATTGTCAAGTCAAGCATCATTGATCGCAATTCTCTATCCCGCTGATGAGGAGAAAGCAGTTTTTATAGCCTCGCAAATTTGTGGTCAGTCTTGAATCTTTTGGGATGTGTAGGGTTGCAAAATTCCCGGGAATTTTCAGAGCGGAAAATTTCCATGGAAATTTTGGGAATTAACGGGAATTTGTGGGAATTTTAGGAAATTTTCGGGAATTTTCAAAACAATCTTTTGGAATTGATACAAACTATAAGGTCCTTTTGTTCAGATTAGGATATTACTCTGTACACCAGTGAAATGCTACAGAAGAACATACAAGCAAAAACAAGCATGTTTTAAACAGAAAATAACCATCAACTCTTTACAAAAACAATACATGTTTGGGTCAATTTGTTTTCTATTCTATCACTCACTGGTCTTGTTAGTTTGTATCCTGTAAACCAACCACCTTGAGTTTACCTTAGATTTAGTGAGTACTTATCT
Source organism: Ophioderma brevispina (assembly GCA_023653785.1). NCBI lineage: Eukaryota > Metazoa > Echinodermata > Ophiuroidea > Amphilepidida > Ophiodermatidae > Ophioderma > Ophioderma brevispina. Next base: position 52,150 of record JAMKCH010000277.1, on the reverse strand, counting down.
TCAAAATTAACTTTACTTAAAGGGGATTAGCAGCGATAATGCGAGAGAGTCGAAAAAATGTGGAAATGCATGTTTTTAACTTATAAATCAGGGATTAGTGTGTACAATTCCATATAACTGCTTTAATATAGAAAAACCACCAATAGAGCAGGAGCAGAATATCATAGGGTCCTTATTTAAGGAGTTCGTTCATGCCCGACTACATCTAAGGTTTGACACCTTTAGTAGTTAGTATGGACCCTCTACATCAATGCAAGGTAGTTAGTGGTGTCAAATTGTGGTGTCACTTTTTCAATAGGGGCCAATTTAAGTTTACAAGGGGGTCAAACTTTTAAATTACTCCAATCATGTTGAAATGTATGCCATATTGTTCGTCTAGTCACAAGGATTCCAAAAATGTATAGTTTGTACCATCTATGACCATCGGTTTTAGAATTAAGTGCAAAAAAGGTCAAACTCAATTTGTACAGGGGTCAACATTGAAAGTTACTCTGATTATATTTTAAATGCTTGCAAATTATTGCTTGAGGAATGAGGACTCCAAAAAGTATAGTTTGGATTATGTCAAATGTTTACTTACCGAGATAAAGGTCAAAGAAGGTCAATGCCAATTGGATTATGTTGCCCATGACCTATTTTGTCACATAGCATGATAACTATGCATTGCAGATGCTACAAACTATTCCTTATTTTGACACATTAAGCTAGATGAACACTTTTTGTCATTTTTTACCCAAATTGGAGCAACTTCTGATTTTGACCCTTGTACAAATGGAAATTGACCTTTTTTGCACTTTTAGCCATTTTACCCAATAACTCTAAAACCAATGGTCATAGATGGTACAAACTATACATTTTTGGAATCCTTATGACTAGACGGGCAATATGGCATACATTTCAACATGATTGGAGTAATTTAAAAGTTTGACCCCTGTATAAACTTAAATTGACCCCTATTGAAAAAGTGACACCACAATTTGACACCACTAACTACCTTGCATTGATGTAGAGGGTCCATACTAACTACCAAAGGTTTCAAAGCTGAGATGTAGTGGGACATGAACGATGATGTTTGACTCAAGTCCTTGCTCCCGCTCTACAAATAGTGAAAAAATGAAGTGTTGATGAAATTTGTCATACTGTCTCCCGCAAATAGACATACAGCTACGGCATCTCAAAATCTGCACTAAACAGCTGATTGTGGTTTACACCAACAAGAACAACAAATTGAACAAAAATTTAAAAATTGAGCTGTGTCAGTAATAGTACAATCAGTAGATATAAAAGGACCGCATGCCATAATTTGATGTGTAACATGTTATTTGGAATAAATATAAATCCCTAAAAGTATGAGGACATAAAAGCAAACCCCTCAACATAAAGATTTCATCAAATTTAAAGCTTCTTTCAGATTAATATTGGGTTTTTGCCATGTACTTAAACACTTCACTGCCAATCAGTCTTTCTGACTGAGAGAGAGAACACAGTATATTCTGATGTCTCTCTTTTGGATTTAGGGATCTGGACTGGCAGACCATACTGCATGTAGTAGTAGTTAGTAACAACCAAAGTTTTAAATCTGGTATGTCCCCGTAAAACGGGGGTGGCCAGATTCACCTCATGCGCAAGCAACTGCCCCTTCTCCGTCCCGTCCACTTCACCTGATTCAATTCATCCTCCATCCGCACCAACTCTCCTACTATCCCCTCCACTTGCTTTCTCCATGTCTTCTTTGGACGCCAGTCCCCTCCTCCCTCGAACTCAAAAGCCCTTCTTAAGGCATTCTCGTCCTCCTCCCTCAATACATGCCCATCCAACGTACACTATTTCCGCCCTCCACCAACTGGTCCACCGCTCCCCCAAACCCACATCCACACACCCTCAGTTTCCCATCCCATCCATCAACCTCACACCACACATCGGTCCCACCACTGCCCTTCCGTCCTCCCCAGAACCACCCATTTTTCGCCCAAACCAACTCGCGCTCCCATACAGCATCACGGATCTCACACAACTCTTAATACACCATTCCTGTCATCTTCAAAGGATTCTTTTCCGTCACAACTCCCCACATTCCCTAACTCCTTCTCCCCACCCATTCTACCTCATCTATCTGTCACAGCACCCTCGCATCACCACCCCACACTAACCTTTTGTCCCCAGTATGTGATCTCCCTCACAGACTCCACCTCATCACACAACTTTTCCTCCTTTTCCACCATCCCTCCATCTTCCCTGTCAGCATCTTCTCCACAGAAACTCTTGCCAACGGGGTCCTCTCTTCATCTTTGTGCATTCCCATGGATCCTTTCTCACACCACACTGAATTTATTGCTTTTACCCTCTTCCCACACACGCCATATGGGTCACCTTACTAACTGCCACCGCTCTCTCCACCCCGCTCACCAGCACCTTTTGTCTTCCCAAGGTTTACCTTCATACCCTTACTCTCAAAAGCCACCTTTCTTTCCAAAACTTCTCCCTCATTCCCTACATTTGCTCGCACATCCCCATACCTAATACACTTCACCGCCTCTTTGCACCTCCCCTTCATCTGCACTCTCAAAAACTTCCTTCTTTTCTTCACTTCCACATAACCGAGCATAGCACATATGAACCCAACTCCTCAAATGACAAATTATGACTGCTATCACCTTATCGCTCTTCCTTCCCCCCTCCACCACCTTTTCACACATTCCTCTTTCAACCAAGACTCCCACACCCCAATCCCTTCACCGTTTCCTGCCCACCATAACTTGTACTTTCCTTCCCTCTAATAAAATAAAAAAAAACTCAGTAAAAACGAACGCTACCCTCACCCGGCGCCCCGCCTCCCTACACCCGCCTGTCGCCTTCTCTCCCGATACAATTCCCCAACCCCTCCCACCGTTCCCAACCCTCCCGCCCTCCCCCCACGATAGTTAGATCCCTCTACTTGACCCCGACGCTATAGCGCAATAGAAATGCCAGTATCGCTGCCGCCGAGTCACCGTCCCCCCCCCCTCTAGCCCCCTCCCCTCTCAAAGGCGAGAGTCACCTCCTGCCCACAAATACATCCACCCTCCTCTTCCTCAATTCTTCACTTATCATATTCCAAAGATTGTGTTTGCATAAGACTACATACATGTAGACTTCCTTTGCAAAGCCACTGCAACTAATAAGGATTATAGATTGGTTGACTGCCCAGATATTTTTTTTGTTTTTTTTTTTTTTTTTTTTTTTTTTTTTTTTGCTTGTATCTGCTAAATCACTGTTAGCTGCAGTTTACAAAGGCATGGTGTTAATTCAACATCAACCTTGCTCCCGCTCTACAAATAGTGAAAAAATGAAGTGTTGATGAAATTTGTCATACTGTCTCCCGCAAATAGACATACAGCTACGGCATCTCAAAATCTGCACTAAACAGCTGATTGTGGTTTACACCAGTACAGAATAAACAAAGATCAATAATATTTGTGTTTGAGGTCAAACTGTATAGATCATGGTGCACAATACCATGCTGAAAATCTGTGATATTCACCGGGAAAGGCTTTTTTTTAATCTCAAGTCGGAATTCTGATACGCACATATAGAAATTACAGAATCCGATAAAAAGTACTGCCTTGTCTTTAATACGCAAGCCCCCTGCTCAGAAGCCGAGCCACCCCCCCCCCCCCCCCCCCCCCCCCCCCCCCCCCCCCCCCCTTTTTTTTTTTTTTTTTTTTTTTTTTTTTTTTTTTTTTTTTTTTTTTTTTTTTTTTTTTTTTTTTTTTTTTTTTTTTTTTTTTCCCCCCCAATGAACTGATCATTTGTACAGTGTCTAGATGGAGAAGGGCCCAAATTTGACCCTCAGAAAATGCAAAATCAATGGTCCCTAACACAAAAATGTATTTAAAATATGTTAAGTATAGTCCAACAGAAACAAGACCTTTACCAAAAATGTTCAGGTAGTCAACTTGGGAATGCGCAGTTGACCCAACAATTTTGGCTAGATTTTTATCGAGTGCCCTGACTAGATACCTTTTACTAATTGGCCAAGGTAGCATGTGTCATATTCTTATTTAGCACAAAACAGCACATAATTGAAAGGAAGGCCTACAAACATGGTTTTTATTTTTTTTCCTGGGGAAGAAATGTTTTAAAATGTTTAAAAACTTGTAAATGCCACAATTGAAAATTCCCGAAAATTCCCAATATTCCCGGGCCCTTCAAAATTCCCGGAAAGTTTCCGGGAAAGTTTCCAAAATTCCCGGAAACTTTCCACCCCTTTGCAACCCTAGGGATGTGGTATCTGATCAATTCTATCATGTATGATCTATCCATGAAATTATTATTCATGAGCCATGTTAAATAAATTTGATTTTAGCAATAATGATTGATTGAGTTCCACTATAGACAAGTTGACCATAGACCTTTTTTATAGTTGTCAGCATGAAAACACTCCTAGGGAGTCTGGGCTAATTTAAAAAGATCCAAAACAATTGGGTTCATTTTTAACCATGACATAAGTCTAAGAGAGGTCAAATGGAATAATTGCATTTGTTAAATTTACAAAATAAAACATTTTGATTCTTACAATGTTTCTTTCCAGATGCCTGGCCACATCAATCCTAAGCGTGTACTTCCATTGTGTGTCTGCGATCCTCAACACAACCAGTTGCAATGGATGAGTTCTGTGGTTCATCATCAAATAACCACACGTTTTGGTCACACAACCCTTTCGGTACTTGCTATGAGGAATTAATTCTATTCTCAACCCATGCCATCTTTGCCATTCTAAGTGCTTTCCATGCTGGTGAGAAATGGCTGGCAACTCCAAACTTAAAACTCTCCAGGGCACTACACCTTCGGTTTCTCATATCCATAGCTTCAGGACTAGTGCCGCTCTTACACATGTTACTACAAGTCCAGCTTTTTCACGACCAGTTATATCCCGCCGACTATCTCTCCGCTACCTGCCAGGTAATTGCATGGTTGACACATTCTGTGTATTTATGGCGGCTAAGACAAGCTCATGTATCGTACCTCAGGGGTCATCTTAAAGTGTTGGTATCATGGTTCACAACACTGATCAGTGCCGTAATAAGGTTGTCTACGGTTATCAAACAATTGCAACATAGTGATAGCACATTATCAAAAGTAGAAGAGAGCTTAGCCTTCATTGCAACTTCATTGCATCTACTGTACATCCTAACTCTAGTTCCTTCTCCACGTCATACCAGGCATCATCATGAAGTCGTTTCCACAATTCATTCTTTTCCAAGCATCAATGAAGATGTTAATGAAGAGAGAGCGGCACTTTTACAAGCAGGACGGACATCCAAGCAGTACTCGGCAATACCACCTGGAGGTGTTATTCAGCTTGGAGTTGCGGGAGAAGATGCCAACATTCTGTCAAAACTTGTCTTTTGGTGGATTGAACCTTTGATGAGAAAAGGTGCCAAGGGACAGCTTCACAGTACTAAGGATGTCTTTCACTTACCCACCTCCATCACTGTTAGAAAAGTAGAAGACAAATTTAACAAAATATTTTTAAAACATCTAGAATCACCTGATGACGAGTCTAGTAGTGCTCCCAGTGGAAGTTTATTTTCAGATGAGCAATTACATGGATTTGCCAGTGCAAGTTACCAAGACTTCACTGAAAGTAATGATTCCCAAACCCACGATGATGCAGAAACTACTATCAGGCCAAGTCCAAAGAAACTGACTTTACTAAAGGCACTTAACAAAGCATTTGGTCTGGTATATTTTTCTTTGGGTTTTGTGCAATTTATAATAAGCCTCTTGAATTTTGCTGGTCCACTTCTCCTTAATGCACTTGTGTCATTCATGGAAAGTGGTAAGGAACCAATGATCAATGGGTACTACTATGCCTTGGGGTTATTTCTGTCGACCCTAGTTGTCGCTTTCCTCGGAACTCACTTTAACTACCAGATCAACCTTGTCCTCCTCAGAATGCGAGCTGCACTTGTTACCACAATATATCGTAAATCTCTCGCCGTTAACACCACAAACATATCCAAATTCTCAACGGGAGAAATAGTCAACTTCATGAGTGTTGACTCTGAGAGAGTAATCAACTTCTGCAGGAGCTTCCATCAGTTGTGGAGCCTTCCAGTGCAAATAGGTGTGGCATTGTTCCTGCTGCATCAGCAGTTAGGCTTGGCTTTTTTAGCAGGAGTTGCATTTGCCATCCTGCTGATACCCATCAATAAATGGCTGACAGTAAAGATACAGGCATATAATCAGGATCTGATGACTAGAAAGGATGGTAGAGTCAAGGTGAGTATAATAAGTGTACTCAAGATGTAACTTTTCAAGTCATGATACTCCTACATGTGTCTGTGCCTTATTTTAAAAATACAAGGTATAACATGACCTTGTTCTTTATCAGGAGGTCTCAAGTTTAAGTTGGGTACCCATGTTCTTTTAAAGGTCCAAGGAAATGCAAATAGAATTGATATGGTTTGTGTCAAGTCTACAACGAGGGATGAGAAAGCATTCAATATTTGGGTTGGTGATGACATCATTAGTGAAACTATTGATTTTTCAGAGTAATAGAAAATTCCAGGTAACTGGTGTGAATCTATTCATGGCACTGACTGAAAATCAATAGTTTCACTAATGATGTCACTGGTAGTGTATTCTTTTTTGTGGCCCTGTTTATTGGAATGGAATGCCCCGTAAAGATTTGGAGTAGGTTTATCATCTCATTTCCTGGGACCTTTAAATGGTTTTGAAAGTATCTCCTAATGGGACCAACTTTCATTGAAAATATACCCCTTTCAGGACCTTGTGAAAATTAAGCCTTAACAGGACCAATTTTGTTTACCATTTTTGTTCATTTTGAGAGGAAATGATTACATTTAAACGGAGTATCTTTAAAAAAAAACCTATACAGTCACTCTCTATTCAAAGGTAAATGCATGAAGAAAATACCTAAAAAAGCAAATTTTAGAACACCATACACTTAGAACTTAAGTTAACCTATTCCTTTACAACTTCTGACACAAGTATTAATTCGTCGGGTGTATTACATAGTGACGGATGTTGAATTTTTATCATTTTTACAAAATTAAGGGAAATGGTACTCAATACCAAAATCTTCAAACATGCCAAGTGCCGAACCTTGCAAGTACTTCATTAATTAATCATCTTAATTAGAAATTTTGCAATTTTGACGTATGTTGCATAACAGGGACTTTGGTGTATTACATAGTGACGGATGTTGAACCCTCTGTCAAAGAAGTGTATACTTGATTTCCCACCAAGGCTCTTTAAATACTTTTGTTAGTAAATATTCTCATCTTAAATTTATAACTGACACAAGCAAAATATGTAATTTATAATTATCGATATTAGTAGAAATTTATATTATATTAACATTTCAAAGCGATGAATCGCGGCAATCCACTCAACATCCGTCATTATGTAATAAACCAAATTGAGCAGATTCGCGATGACGGACGTTGGTTTGACGGATGTTCAGAAAACGTCATTATGTTTCCATAATGACGGATGCTGAATAACGCTTTAGTATAGGGAAAATTCAACATCCGTCACTATGTCATGAACAAAATCGCCGTTTTGCGTATTTTTTGGTGTGACGGATATGATGGTTAACTTTTCCAATGTATTACATCCATTTTATCAAGTAAGAATTCAAGAATATTAGCTAAAATGAATTTTCAGTTGTTGATTTCGTTTCTTAATCGGATTTGATTGTTTGAATCGTATGTGGGGATGTGTACGAACCCTCTAGAGTTCGCGATTTTTCAAATGCGATTTTCTCAGAAACAAAAATTTGTATTTCGTTTAACATCCGTCACTATGTAATACACCCGACGAATTATGATCTTTTTTGTCTGTGCATGTGTGTCTCTCTTTTTTTAGATGATGAATGAAGTCTTATATGGCATCCGTGTTGTCAAATTCTATGCATGGGAAAAACATTTTGGCAACAAGATAAGCAATCTACGATCACATGAAGTTGAGAGCCTGCGTGGTATCAAGTACTTAGACGCCATGTGTGTGTACTTCTGGGCAACGACACCTGTACTTATTTCAATTCTGACTTTCACAACCTATGCTGCTCTTGGTCATCAACTTACAGCTGCAAAGGTGATGTCATAATTGATTTTATTGATTATTAAAATTACTGTTTGCCACATAGCATGTGACAGAGTCTGGTTCATAGGTAATATTTTTGGAGATTCTATCAAACAAATTGTGTTCGTGGAGTGAATAACCTTGCACTTAAAAGTTCTCAAGCTTAGAAGTTTTCTCCACTAAAATGAATGGAAAGAGCCTGTTTTTCAAAGAATTAAGAATGCCAAGTGGGAACTAAATCAGGTCCATCATATTAAAAATCAAGTTTCTTATCCACTAGATGAATGGAGGATGAACTGTCAGAGGGTGGATTTTAATCTTGTATAAGCCTTAAGCAATAAATCAATATTAAAATGAACAAAATAATGTTCCAGGAACACAATTTGTTGATGGATTTTCAACAATGCTATATATGCAATAACTGGGCCCAAAATTAGCAAAATCTACCCTTGTTTGGGTAATCCAGATGGTCAATTAACTGGTATATGTCTAGTACAAAGTAGCTTTTAGCGGAGTACCTGTAAAGGTACTCCCAAGTAGCTGCAGGGGATACTCTGGTGGCATCTGAGCGTACCTGTTAGTCACCTGGAAGGCAACCTGTGTGATCTGGCAGACCAGATGTGTCATACCAGGTGTGTCATACTAACAAACTTATTTTTTATTCCCAACCATATGGCAGGTCTTTACTAGCGTGGCCTTATTCAACATGCTGATTGGTCCATTGAATGCTTTCCCATGGGTCATCAATGGTGTTATAGAGGCATGGGTGTCTGTCAAACGTTTACAAGCTTTCATGGAGCTCACCGAGTTGGATTTATTGCAGTATTATGCACAAGGTAACCTGCTTGGCAAATATCTATGTGACATGTTGGTCACACTGGCAGGCACAAAAAAATTAAAGGGGGATCACTTCATTTAATTAAATAAAGTTTTCATCTTAATTGAATGACCTTGACCCCAATACCCATCTGTAAAGTTTCACACTAAATTTTCAATCCATTTTGATGCAAGAACGGAAGACGTGACTTTGTAAGCCCTTAGAATACTCTGTAAAATTAATATTGGTTGACCAAAATGTGGCACTTTTTTCGCTCACAACATCCAAAATAAAACATTTTTTAGCCTTAAGATTTCACAGGGTAAATGAGAAAAATAGTACCTTTCTCTAAACACCTACCACTTAAGGTAGTCCTAACTCCCTACCTGCTCTTCTGGAGTAAATGCACAGGAGGCACTAATAGGCATTTTTTTCATTAAATGTCCAGGAGGCACTCATAGGCATTCGTGCATCTAAATGCCATCTGGGCATTTATCCTCTATTATTATTTCCTGGGGAAAAACTCAATGTCTCATTGGCAAGCATCAGCACTTGGGTCCCTGAGGAGTAAATGACCAGCAGGCACTTATCAGCATTCAGGTTCATGAATGATAAATGCCCAGGAGGCACTTATCAGCGTGGGCTAATTTTTTTCTCACTAAATGCCCAGGATGTATTTATCAGCACTCAAAAAAAACATGATTGCCTGTAAGTACCTCTGTGTCCTAATGTAATTGTACTTCTACTATTTCACTTTATCAACATTTCACAGAGCCTTTGTATCCACATTGCTGGCTGGAAATTCAGCAAGGTGATTTTCACTGGGAAAGACCAAAGCCTTCACAAACTGGCACTAATGGAAAAAATGCTGATGAAACTGAACAGAGTCAAGATGATGAAGGGAGGCCTATGGTTGGAAATGGAGCTAAACAGCCATCTGGGACTTTGAGACTGAACAATATAAACCTCCAAGTATTTCAGGTAAAAGAAATTGTAATAATATACTGTATTATTTGTAAGAAATGCTCTCCCCTCATTTTTTTCAATCAAATATTCTTAAAAATAAGTCCTTATTAGGCCTTATAAGCAAGTATACACTTGTTAGCTTATTAGCAATCATAATTGCAAAAAAATTGGTGGCGGATTTCCCCACAAGCTTTTTTGCCGGCATTTATTCTTGAAGAAGGATAATGCCAGAGAAATTGTCTGGCTAATATATGTCAAGGACACTAATGCATGTAGGGAAGAAACCAGAAACACCATGCATTGTGGTTCATTCATGCTTCCGACCTCTCTATTTTTTTAATCCAGGGACAGTTAGTTGGAGTAATTGGTCAAGTTGGATCTGGTAAGAGTTCCCTCCTGGCAGCTATAACTGCAGAAATGACCAGAGAGAGTGGCTCCATCAGCGTGACTAATCTTGACCGTGGATTCGGTTTGTCCACTCAAGAGTCATGGATACAGCATGCGACTGTCAGGGATAATGTGCTCTTTGGGGAACAGTTTGAGGCTGACAAGTATGAAGAGATAATAGAAGCATGTGCACTTAAGGATGACATCAAGGTATTATAAGGTTGTGGTTCAGATTTTTCCTAAAGACATAGCCTGTTTTCACTGTTAAAGATCGGGGATGATTATAAATCCAATGATGGTTTTCCCATGGTAGTACCATACTGACTAGAATATAGTCCCACCCTTAAGCTGAAAATACCTTGAAATTTGGGGGTGAAATAATGCCCAAATCTTGCCTGAAGTCCGAGTCGAAAATGTCTTGGCCTACTCGCTACTGTACACAAACACATGCAACCACTTCATGACTTTCGAAATTTGGAACTGTTGAAAAATGCAGTTTTTATGCAGTTTTCTGATAGTACATAGTTTTCACCCCTCATTCTTAAGTGGATTTCATCTTGTTTGATGTAACTAGCCATGTATTAATGACTATAATGTAACTTTAGTGATTTTTTTTAGCAAAAGAAGACCAAAATAGTAATGAAAATTTAACCAATTTGCCATCTCATATGGCAGCAGCCATTTTTGATTTGGCGACCTCTATGACACCCCGACCTAAATATATTTATTCAGAGCATTGTAAATATCATACTTTGAAATCTTCTGTGATGAAATCTCTTTGAAATATTGGGAATTTAAACCTTTTAAGCAATTTGAATACTGTATCTTAGAAATATCATGCTGGAAAACAAGGAAAGTGAAATAGTGGGAAATTATGCTGCCATCATTTCATTCAGTAGTGAATTGGCACAGTCAATTCAATAGTGGTAGTGTGACATTCTTACATATATCAATGAAGTGACTACTCAAAGCATTATGCCAATGTGTGATCAAAGCGAACATTAAACATTTGATTTGTTATAAATCTTTGTTTAATGCAGATTTTACCAGCTGGCGATCTTACTGAAGTTGGAGAGAATGGAGTCACATTGAGTGGTGGTCAGAAGGCAAGGGTTGCTCTTGCAAGAGCTGTATATCAGGTAAATCATCCTCAATTCAGATTCAGAGTGCAGAGTAGAATTTGATGTAGAATGCACTTCATTTATAGCTTGGAGGATTTTGTTATTAGCCAATCAGGGTAAATATGCATATGAGATACTTATGTCTTGATGAGAGACAATGTGGGTAATACTTTATCTACCACTACTGTAGTTTTTGCAAAAATGATTTGCAAAAAAATCAGTTGATCAGACAATGAAAAAAAAGGAAAATACCACACTGATAACATAATGCATGATGCACAGATTTTGCGCATGTTTGCTTGTGCAACATCAAGACAGTGCTTGTGCAATGACAATGACGACATGTGGAGGTGCAAGAGTAGTTATGGTCTTGGGTTATCCAATAATACACACGATTCGATTCTTAATTCCCTATTCTCTGTTGAGACATGAAGCTATTTGAACACAATAACAAATTTTAATGCATTCAGCTGGAGTTTGTTTGATATTTTCCAGAAGAAGGACATTTACCTATTGGATGATCCATTGGCTGCTGTTGATGCTCACGTAGGTGCTCACATATTTTCCCGATGCATCATGGGAGTTTTAAGAAACAAGACCAGAATCCTTTGCACTCATCACACAAAGTATCTATGGCAGGCTGATCTGGTTCTAGTGATGGATGATGGGACTATTGTTGCAGCAGGTAAATCAAGAGACCCAGAAAACCTTTAAGGGCAATGGATGCTCTCATTTCCGTAACCTTTATGTCAGATCAGGTTTTATGTCAGGTAAGGTTTTTATGTCAGGTCAGGTGTTCTTTTGAGGGCCTGCTACTCATAACTAGTACTACCTGTTCCAGGGCCAGGTTGTCGGTGGCTAAACCGTCACCCCCATTGGGTTTATAAGGAATCCAATGAGGAGGGTAGCTGGTTACCCTGGTAGAACTAAAAATAAGATCTACCTTCAAGGCGTTGGCTTTGGAGAGCTAATGGCGGCCATCCAGCACATTGACGTCGGGAAGGGCATCGGGTCAATTATCTTTTGCTCCAATAAATCCTCACACAGCAGTGTTGCTGTGAATGCGATGTGAAACCGGCCACCCCCGTTAGTGGGGACAAAACCAGATTTAAAACTTTGGTTTTATTTCAACTACTACTACTAATATCCACATCCAAGGAAACCATGATGAGAGCTTAATATTCTATATAATTTTAAGCAATAAATGGGATCAACATCTTAACATCCCCTGCTTAAGAAATGGATATTTTTGAAGGTTCATTTTGAATCATGGGACAAGCTTATCGTAATTAATAGCTATTATACTCAAGTGTAAGATGACTATATGTGTGAAAGATAATGTAAACCACACTTCTAATTATACCACAGGTACCCCATCAGATGTGCTAACCCACTCTGTAGCAAGAGAACATCTGGAATATGATTCAGATACAAATGATACTGCCAGTGAGAAAACTAAACAGAACTCAACAGAACCTGAGATAAAAAGGAACAAAATGGAGGATGGAAAAGCAGCCAATAATGTCATCAGCAATGATGGAAAGCTTGTGAAGGAGGAAGAGAAGGATGTTGGGGTGGTTAAACTTCATGTGTACAAGTCTTACTGGAATGCTGTGGGCAATATCCTGGCACCCAGTGTACTTGTAGCACTGTTTCTCATGCAAGGTAAAAATATTGGTATGTGGTTAGGATTTGAAATTAGATTTGAAAAATGGAAGGTAAAGTGAAAGCAGACAAAACCTGGTTGAACCATGTGGACTCCATTCGTTGGTTATCCTTTACTTTCCTCTGTTCTTATTGCAGCATCCAAGAACATAAATGACTGGTGGTTGTCATACTGGGTCACTCACTCACATGATGGGGGCCCTGTCAACAACACTGCCAAGCTGCAAAATTCTATTGTTGACCTGCTTAAAATCACCACGGATACCATTTCAGCAGTACCACCAACTGTAATTAACAACACTAGCACAGATAACTTGAATTACTGGTTGGGTATCTACGGAGGTCTGGCTGCGGCTAATAGTGTTTTTACACTGTTTAGAGCTTTCTTGTTTGCATATGGAGGCTTATGTGCAGCCAGGGTGGCTCATAGGAATCTTCTCAAATCTGTTCTCCAGGTTAGTTAGTTCCTTTGGCGAATCAAAGTGGGAATAAACCACCCACTGATGCATAAACTTAAGTGATTTCCCTAAATAGCGATCACACATGATGACGGCCACAGCGAACAAAGTACTTAATTGACAGGTGCACAGAATCAAAGTGAGTGTAAATTTTTGACTCATCCTTTACAAGGTGAATTTTCAGTTCAAAAAACTTATGTACAAATGCCATAGACGAGATTGCCTAGAGCAGTTTTCTTCTTTAATTCACTCCAATACTTAATGTCCCTTTCAAACCTTTTTTGAGATTTTGTCATAGCAAAATCTGTCATCTGTCTGTCAGTCTGTCTCCACCTGTAATGATCAGACCACTGACCTGATTCTAAATGGCACTTGCACCACACGACCTTAGTATTTACTGCTACTAGCATTGTGACAGACAGGTCTGTAGGCCAAAGGTTAAAGGTCATACTTTGCATATTTCAGACTTTTCCACTCTTATTCCCCAGAAAACTTGTGCAAACTCTCTTTTACCAACTGACCAGGGGATCTTGCATGTTTAACTAGCAGTATTTTTAGGTATTTGACCTACCTTACTGATCTAGTGTTGGGGTCTTGTTTATTATGCACTGCATTACTGATTTACTTAAAACAAAAATGCACAGTGCTTATCATTACAGGCAAAAGCCTTGATCCATGACAGAATTTTTCTAAGATTTACCTCTCAAATATTAATGGCTTTGCATGTGCGTCATGATAAAAATCCTATAATTCAGAATTGTTTGTATCCTTGTTTGTCATCAGGCTCCCATAGCATTTTTTGATGTCACTCCCATCGGACGAATCATCAATCGCTTCTCATCTGATGTATTCACCATAGACCAAGACCTGCCATTCAATCTCAATATCTTCCTAGCTCAGCTTTACGGAGCATTGGGTACCATAGTGATCACATGCTATGGGTTGCCATGGTTCGCAGCATTTCTAGTACCTATGGCTATTATCTACTATTTTATACAAGTAAGTTTTAAGTTAGCTGACTCCTTGTTGTTATAAATCTTTGTTTAATGCAGATTTTACCAGCTGGCGATCTTACTGAAGTTGGAGAGAATGGAGTCACATTGAGTGGTGGTCAGAAGGCAAGGGTTGCTCTTGCAAGAGCTGTATATCAGGTAAATCATCCTCAATTCAGATTCAGAGTGCAGAGTAGAATTTGATGTAGAATGCACTTCATTTATAGCTTGGAGGATTTTGTTATTAGCCAATCAGGGTAAATATGCATATGAGATACTTATGTCTTGATGAGAGACAATGTGGGTAATACTTTATCTACCACTACTGTAGTTTTTGCAAAAATGATTTGCAAAAAAATCAGTTGATCAGACAATGAAAAAAAAGGAAAATACCACACTGATAACATAATGCATGATGCACAGATTTTGCGCATGTTTGCTTGTGCAACATCAAGACAGTGCTTGTGCAATGACAATGACGACATGTGGAGGTGCAAGAGTAGTTATGGTCTTGGGTTATCCAATAATACACACGATTCGATTCTTAATTCCCTATTCTCTGTTGAGACATGAAGCTATTTGAACACAATAACAAATTTTAATGCATTCAGCTGGAGTTTGTTTGATATTTTCCAGAAGAAGGACATTTACCTATTGGATGATCCATTGGCTGCTGTTGATGCTCACGTAGGTGCTCACATATTTTCCCGATGCATCATGGGAGTTTTAAGAAACAAGACCAGAATCCTTTGCACTCATCACACAAAGTATCTATGGCAGGCTGATCTGGTTCTAGTGATGGATGATGGGACTATTGTTGCAGCAGGTAAATCAAGAGACCCAGAAAACCTTTAAGGGCAATGGATGCTCTCATTTCCGTAACCTTTATGTCAGATCAGGTTTTATGTCAGGTAAGGTTTTTATGTCAGGTCAGGTGTTCTTTTGAGGGCCTGCTACTCATAACTAGTACTACCTGTTCCAGGGCCAGGTTGTCGGTGGCTAAACCGTCACCCCCATTGGGTTTATAAGGAATCCAATGAGGAGGGTAGCTGGTTACCCTGGTAGAACTAAAAATAAGATCTACCTTCAAGGCGTTGGCTTTGGAGAGCTAATGGCGGCCATCCAGCACATTGACGTCGGGAAGGGCATCGGGTCAATTATCTTTTGCTCCAATAAATCCTCACACAGCAGTGTTGCTGTGAATGCGATGTGAAACCGGCCACCCCCGTTAGTGGGGACAAAACCAGATTTAAACTTTGGTTTTATTTCAACTACTACTACTAATATCCACATCCAAGGAAACCATGATGAGAGCTTAATATTCTATATAATTTTAAGCAATAAATGGGATCAACATCTTAACATCCCCTGCTTAAGAAATGGATATTTTTGAAGGTTCATTTTGAATCATGGGACAAGCTTATCGTAATTAATAGCTATTATACTCAAGTGTAAGATGACTATATGTGTGAAAGATAATGTAAACCACACTTCTAATTATACCACAGGTACCCCATCAGATGTGCTAACCCACTCTGTAGCAAGAGAACATCTGGAATATGATTCAGATACAAATGATACTGCCAGTGAGAAAACTAAACAGAACTCAACAGAACCTGAGATAAAAAGGAACAAAATGGAGGATGGAAAAGCAGCCAATAATGTCATCAGCAATGATGGAAAGCTTGTGAAGGAGGAAGAGAAGGATGTTGGGGTGGTTAAACTTCATGTGTACAAGTCTTACTGGAATGCTGTGGGCAATATCCTGGCACCCAGTGTACTTGTAGCACTGTTTCTCATGCAAGGTAAAAATATTGGTATGTGGTTAGGATTTGAAATTAGATTTGAAAAATGGAAGGTAAAGTGAAAGCAGACAAAACCTGGTTGAACCATGTGGACTCCATTCGTTGGTTATCCTTTACTTTCCTCTGTTCTTATTGCAGCATCCAAGAACATAAATGACTGGTGGTTGTCATACTGGGTCACTCACTCACATGATGGGGGCCCTGTCAACAACACTGCCAAGCTGCAAAATTCTATTGTTGACCTGCTTAAAATCACCACGGATACCATTTCAGCAGTACCACCAACTGTAATTAACAACACTAGCACAGATAACTTGAATTACTGGTTGGGTATCTACGGAGGTCTGGCTGCGGCTAATAGTGTTTTTACACTGTTTAGAGCTTTCTTGTTTGCATATGGAGGCTTATGTGCAGCCAGGGTGGCTCATAGGAATCTTCTCAAATCTGTTCTCCAGGTTAGTTAGTTCCTTTGGCGAATCAAAGTGGGAATAAACCACCCACTGATGCATAAACTTAAGTGATTTCCCTAAATAGCGATCACACATGATGACGGCCACAGCGAACAAAGTACTTAATTGACAGGTGCACAGAATCAAAGTGAGTGTAAATTTTTGACTCATCCTTTACAAGGTGAATTTTCAGTTCAAAAAACTTATGTACAAATGCCATAGACGAGATTGCCTAGAGCAGTTTTCTTCTTTAATTCACTCCAATACTTAATGTCCCTTTCAAACCTTTTTTGAGATTTTGTCATAGCAAAATCTGTCATCTGTCTGTCAGTCTGTCTCCACCTGTAATGATCAGACCACTGACCTGATTCTAAATGGCACTTGCACCACACGACCTTAGTATTTACTGCTACTAGCATTGTGACAGACAGGTCTGTAGGCCAAAGGTTAAAGGTCATACTTTGCATATTTCAGACTTTTCCACTCTTATTCCCCAGAAAACTTGTGCAAACTCTCTTTTACCAACTGACCAGGGGATCTTGCATGTTTAACTAGCAGTATTTTTAGGTATTTGACCTACCTTACTGATCTAGTGTTGGGGTCTTGTTTATTATGCACTGCATTACTGATTTACTTAAAACAAAAATGCACAGTGCTTATCATTACAGGCAAAAGCCTTGATCCATGACAGAATTTTTCTAAGATTTACCTCTCAAATATTAATGGCTTTGCATGTGCGTCATGATAAAAATCCTATAATTCAGAATTGTTTGTATCCTTGTTTGTCATCAGGCTCCCATAGCATTTTTTGATGTCACTCCCATCGGACGAATCATCAATCGCTTCTCATCTGATGTATTCACCATAGACCAAGACCTGCCATTCAATCTCAATATCTTCCTAGCTCAGCTTTACGGAGCATTGGGTACCATAGTGATCACATGCTATGGGTTGCCATGGTTCGCAGCATTTCTAGTACCTATGGCTATTATCTACTATTTTATACAAGTAAGTTTTAAGTTAGCTGACTCCTTGTTGTTTTATATTTTTGTGTCGTCTGCAATTATAGTGGCACATAGGGATTGCTTTGGTAGTGTGTATGTGTGTGTCTGTGGTAAAAATGTTGACCCAAATGTTAACCTTAAACATAATTGCCTGCTTTTTCCACAAATTTTCTTGATACTTGGATACAATGGACCTTGGGTAGTGACCACAGAATTAGACAAGGAAGAATCAAATCATGTATTATTGAATAGCCCAAGAGCATAACCCATTTCTTCCACACCACACGCATCGTTCTTGATGTTGAGCAACCAGCTGTATCATCACTGTTGCTGCCACGCACACACACACATACAAATCTGTGCGTCACACGTTATGTTTTCAGTGTTGCATTTCTCCAATGTTCCATTGTCTGATCGGCCAATTTTTGTGCTATAAGTATGCAAACACCAATTGATGGAAGAAAACATGCCTCTAAAAGGATTCCTGTATGCCTAATACACAAACAATTTCCTGATAACCCCTGATAATTTTGCAAAAGTGTTGTTTTCACTCGCTATATGCAACAAAGCTAAAATACGTATCTCATAAATAGGCATAATGACTCTCCAAATATGACAGTAATTGGGTATCCAAAACTATGGTAATGAAGTGTTTCAAACAGTTGTGAACAACCGGAAAATTGATCATGCTCCCTACAAATTGTACCCAATGTGTTAAAATATGATGTCAACATTCAGAATTATTACAGGAAAACTTCTCGAGAACTACGAAGGATAGCCAATGTTAGCATGTCACCCATCTATGCACACTTCTCTGAGACACTCTCTGGGTTGATGACTATAAGAGCACTAAGGTCAACAACAAGGTAAATAAATATAGGTATTCTTTAAGCTTTGTATTTTTTTGATAAAAGAAGATCACTTAAAATAAGTGAAAGAATTTTATGGATATTGTGGGCGACCATCCAGCACATTGAAGTCAGGAAGGGCATCCAGTCAATTATCTTTTGCTCCAATAAATCCTCACACACTGCAGTATTGCTGTGAATTTGAGGTGAATTCAGCCACCCCCGTTAGTGGGGACAAAACTGGATTTAAAGAGACATGAGGAGATTTCCAGAAAGAAGCGCCCCCAATTTTTCTCGAACCCCATTTTTTTACATATTAGGAATGCTTACCAATGTATTAGATCACACCTGAAGTGAATAAGCCGAAAACGCCATCTTTATATTAAAAAATGATGATTTAGTAGTTTCTGTCGTGCACGACAGAAAGTCAAAGCATGGTTTTCTATGGGGAACGATTACGATAGCAGGCAAGTTCAAAACAAGGTTTGCGGTTTTCTTTTGTTCTGTATGTCCAATAAACCATCAAAACGATCTCGGTAGGTGGTCTACAATCAATCCAGTGAAATTTGTATCCTAAAAAAATCTCCTCCTGTCACTTTAAAATTTTTGGTTTTACTACTACTACTGCTTTGCTTACTGTCGCCACAGATTTCAGGATGAGAACCGAGACAGGTTGGAGGCCAATCAGAGAGCTCGCTATAGCAGTGCCATTGTGGGTACATGGCTTGGATTTCGATTACAGATGTTAGGGGTTGCGATGATTACTGCCGTTGCTGTTATTGCAGTCTTAGAACATCATTTCCATTATGTTAATCCGGGTAAGTCTAGTAATGGGACTCGAAATATTGGGTCAGTAGAGATTTGTATTTCTTGTCTTTTTGCTTTGAAGGGTTTTAATCAAAATTGGTTTACATTTGGCTAAAATTAATGTAATATGGCCTAATTTTCTTGCGCTTCACGTGCATTTGGTCCCATTTAGACCTAGTTGGAGCAGATCACCATGACGACTTGGGAATTTTGCTCCCCCTGGCTAACTTTTTAAGTTAACAAATCAAAATAGTGCTTTTATATCCCTGTGTAAACCATACTACCATTCTTACAGTATCTCTGATTTTCTCATTATGTGATATACCTTCCAAATAACCAATCAAAATAGTACTTGGGCGCTGATTGACAGGCAGGTAGTGCCCAGGGAGTTAGCACTGCAAATTGATATAGAATAGTGCAGGCAACAGTATGCAACTCTAAGCAACAGTATGCAGGGTTCATGTGGCACCACAGATTTCTATTTATAACACTAGATAGCGAACGCCAGCTCAAAAGCCTTAACCATCTTTTCCCGCAGTGCGTACTTATTTCCATAGCGTGGTGTACCAATTTATTTATATATTCCCTCATTTCCATAGCGTGGTGCACCAATTTATTCATATACTAGCGGGAGGCCCGCGCTTCGCGCGGGCCCCCGCTAGCTGAGTGAACGGGAGCGATCACTAAAATGGGAACAATCAATGAAACAGAAGCAATCACTGAAGGATCAAGGTCCCGTCTGTCCCGTATTGCACATTACCAATGCAGCTGCAGTAAAATTTACAACCGCAGTGGGTAGGGGGCCCGGGGTGCTATGAGCCAGTAAAAAAAAGTAAAAGTTCAGCCCTGCGTTTGTGACAAAAGTCAGAGAGGGAGAGAAAGTGAGAGAGAGGAAGAGTGGTGAGTGAGTGAGAGGGGAGAAGGGAGAAAGAGAGACATTGGCAGATACAGGGGGCCTATTCCCCCTCCTGTGGGCAATGACACCTACTTACGTTGAGAAAAATTACGCTGTAACCCACGAAATTCCATTTTACGCGCGGTTAATCAATTTAGTGCTGGCTGGACCTCTCTTGGAAATTACACAAACACAATTAAGATTTTGTTTTATAAATGGTTCGTGAATAATTATGAAGTGGACTACTTACCCATTAAAATGTTTCTGTCAAAATTACATGAGAAAATAGGTTTTGGAAAGTGGAACTTGCAGGTTTCTGCGCTTTGTGCCTACCCCCCCCCCCAGGCAACTTCATATATGAACTATGAACTCTCCATGAACACTTCATATATTATATTGAAACAAAAAATAACCATCAGCTATATTTTACTTTTTAAAAACCCTTTATCAATACCTCTATCATAAAAAGTGAAACAATTACAATTCATATTTGTCTCTATCAAGTGTATGGAAAAGTGTATTGGAAAGTGAACACAGCAAGGGTTCCGCACTTTGCACGAGAGGGAGACAACCCCCTCCCGCCAACCATGGCTCCGGTGGATTTGAATGGATTCCACCCTTGCAGCTGATTTCATTAGCGCCACAATTTGATGTCATGGCCAAAGCAGAATAGTACTGGCGAAGGCGTTTAGTGTTTACGAATATCGTTATTATCTGAAGTAGAGAAGTTGAGAAATGTGTAATGGTCCGGTGGATTGGTAAAGGCGGCAAGCTGACGTTGGTCATCTGAACAAAACATCCCTGTCTTTCCCCTTTGAATTTAGTGCCCACCACAGTTTCAGCTTTCATTGAAAAGTCATCGCTACCCAATTATCCTTGGCTTGTAGTGTTATGCGAGGGGCTGCTGGTGGACCTCAGATGAGACGATCAGCGGAGGAATCCCCTTCAAATGTTCTCTATAAATTAAGCAACAAAATATATAATATTGCGTGCCGTCAACCTTGGTTCTAAAATATTTTTAGCGGCCCAAAAAAAAAAACATTTTCTCTGCTAAGGCATGTTTAGAATCCTTCAGGGAACGCTGTGAAGGTAGGCCTAGGTTATGTTAATAAAGAACATTGAAACAATGATTTTTTTTTTTTACTGAACCCCTTAAGTGTGTTGAATAGAATAGAGTGATTTTTTCACGAAAATATTGTATACTCGATTTACGGTATTATTAGAAGAGTAAACTTCTAAAAGAAATACAGGTAGCCTAGTAAAAGAGGCCCTGAAATACTTACATTGGCAGCTTCATTTCTAATCTCTGTATTTTCTCAACGCTTTTGCTTAATTTTTTTTGGCCATTTTCCTGTAGGTTGTGTAACATATTTTGTTCTTGCTTTTGCCTTGGCAACTGGAGTTGATTATACATTGATTCTAATCCTAAGCCCGCACTTATGTTTGGCCTTTGCTAAGCGCCGGCGTGGTACGCATTGCTAGAGCGACACAGGACAGTGACATGGTATTGTAACCCATAATGCCTTGCGCGTTATAACATAACGCACAGCTTGGTTGTGCTGTACCGCGGTATGGTGTTTTAATCCCATAAATGCATCAGGACGCGCTTCACAGCTAGCAACCCGCCCCCCGTTTTTCTTTTTTTCCTGTATTCCATAGTAACTGAAATAGTTTGAAAAAACTGAAAGTCCCAAACGCCCCATGCTATGGTATAATAAATACGCCCACCAATGTACAAAAAATCAAACTCAGATGATCCATCTCTGAGCACACTCGGGAACAAGGTGAGAATCTCCTCTTTTATTATAATAGATTTCACGCATTAGCATAGAACATGTACCGTTTCCCAGGCCACAGGTTAACGGACGCATGCACGTACGCGTGCGGGTTTCGAATGGATACCGTAATGAATATTTACTTTTTCAAAACACGGTTTACGTGGCCAGCCTATCTTTCAACCCGGGCTTAACGGTATCTCCTTTATTCTGTATCTATGTGTGGCACAAGCCTTGTGGCCAGGAGCCACACATCAAAAGGTATTCCTTTCATGTGCAGATAGCAAACTAATATTTTTTTGCCTCTTAGATAATTACACATGTACGAGATAAAAGATGGGAATAGTACTGAATCTTTAAGGCTGACTTAGTGATTCTGAGATGAACATATATATTTTTTGTGGGCCAGCAGCTATAGCTGGCAGGACACGTAGCAATCCGTTGTGCATGTGTATTGATGGATGTGTGGATGTGTGTGTGGATGGTGTGTGGATGTTGTGGTCACAAAATTGGTAAGTTTTTTGTTTAAATGACCTCCAATTGAAAGGTTAACTTCAATTGGAACCAAAACTTCTGTTATAGGTTGCACAAGGGATCATCATAGGTTGATTAGGTCAAAGGTCATGTTTGAAAGGTCAACGGTATGTGAGGTCAAGTGTGCAAAATGGGGCTTCAATGTAAAATTGATCTCAATTGACAACTTGGAAGTTCAATTGGAACCAAAATCTTGTCATAGCCCACCACAACACCATGCGATCCCTCATATGTGATGAGATCAAAGGTCACGTGCCCGCACCAAGGGTTCAAAGGTCATGGGGCGGCACCACAGAGTTTATTCTTTGTAAGATGAGGTCCGCAACTGGAGCGCGAAAAGCTGAGAACCGCGAAATTCTCGTTTAAAAAGTAATATAGTCAAAAGACCTAAAGATAGTCACCTAAAATTTAAGGTCCAAGTTAAAGGTGATTTTTTTCATGCATAAAAAGTGCCATAGGATTATGTGTTACAACAATTCCAGATCCACAATTTTATAAAAAAAGTTGTGATTTTTCTATTTGAAGGACTTTGATTTGAGCTTAGCTATTTCACACAGTGATTTAGGTTTATGGACAAGCATTATGATATGCAAAAAAACATGATTTGTCGGAAAATTGAGGGGCCATCATCAGGAAATCCGGAGTTGGCTTCTATTATTAATCTGACTAGGGATTTGTAACTAAAAAAAACTTGAGGGAAGTCCAAGTTTGTTGAAATGGGCCATGTAGTCGGACCATTTGAACTTGCTGGCCAATGGAAAATACATGTTTGATTACCAAAAATTAGGAGATCCATTTCTTCATCCATTTATGAAGTCAGCTTTCAGCGTTCAAATATCATTGTTTTTAGCGGCAATGTCGACATGAAAAAATAAGTATTCTGCTATTGCACTATGGGGCTTTACATTTGATATTACATTGAAATATTAAAAAATCAAAACAAGTTTTTGTTTTGTTATTCGATCCTGACAAATTATAAAACAATAAAGATTTTGTAATTTTCTCCCTAGGTCTTGTTGGACTTGCAATCTCATATGCACTTTCAATCAATGGCCTACTACAAGGAATGGTACAGAGCTTATATACATGAGCAGGACATGGTGAGCATGGAGAGAGTACAGCAATACATTGATGGCTGTACCAAGGAGAAAAACAAACCGGCTATTCTTAAGGTAGGACAGAGGCCACATTGTGGCTGCTTTAATTAAGATCCAGAAGTGCGGTAGTAGTCATGCTAGTTCTAAATTCATTTGGAGAGAGACCTTGCTTGATCTGTGAATAACACCTTAATAGTCCATTCTCCTCTCTTTATCTCTTATGATTTATTCAGCCAGTCAGCACTTGTAAGATTTAGTCTAAGGGCTGAAGAATGATTTGGTTAATCTTTTTTTAAAAAAAAACACTATTTGAATTGGTTCTCAATGGCCTTTAACATGTATCAACCAATCAGAGAAACTCTAAACGAAAACAGTATTGCAGGGGGTTAACAGATTTATAATTCAAGGTGATCTTTAACACTTGACAGTGCTCAAGTGATCGAGATCTCGATCAAACATGTGGCAGGTATTATAAAATGCTGCCTTTGTGTACATAGGAGGTGTTAACCCCAATTTCCAATAATGCTTTAATATGATAAGAAATGACTGCCTTTCACCTTGAAAAAAAAATGCCATCACATTGCCGCTGACACAACATGCGACGGGGGGGGGAATGTCATCACACCGTTATATCATTACTAAATCATAAGTTGATTTCTCCATTGGTTCACCTTATACCACAGGCATCGGATTGCCTCATTTAGTATTGATCTCAGTTACGGATTAATATGTACCTCACTATACTTGAGTTAATGCAAGGTAAAATCCAAAGTCTGTAGACCTTTTTCACCTTGAAGTAAGTGGTCACCAGGATGGCTGGAATCATGGAAGGATATTGGAAACACTAAACTAACAGGGGGCTATGCTGAAGTCAATATCTAGGAAATAGTAAAAAAACTAAATGGAGCAATAACAAACAGCTCTCCACAGGCAATCAAACAACATCTCATATTTTCATTATTTTTTTCCGTAGATTCCACAAGCATTGGCCAAGCTCTGGGTGCATTTTCCTTCCAGGTGTTTACTTTGCCTACCGTCCAAACCTACCAAATGCCTTGGATGATGTGAGCTTTGAGACAAGACCAATGGAGAAGTTGGGAATTGTAGGGAGGACATGCTCAGGAAAGTCTTCATTGCTATTGGTGCTATTTCGTATGGTGGACATACAGGAAGGTGATGTGTATATCGATGATGTGAATGTATGCCATCTTGGGCTTACAATACAGGCAAGTTTTATTTAGGAGAGAATCGTACATGATCAGCAGTTATGCTAAGACTAGCTGCACCCAAATAATACATGCTGTTTACAGTATATATCCTATACTAATGTATCATTGACAATATCCTCTCGTAACCATGTCCTTACACCATCATCCATCTGTCTTTGGGCAGATCAGAACAAGCCATCATTGCGCTCAGGCATCCATTCCTCTTCAGTGGCACTGTACGGGAGAATCTTGACCCCAGTGGGCACTTTTCAGATGCTGAGCTTTGGGCAGTGTTGGACAAGTGTCATTTGAGGAAAGCAGTCAGCAGGCTGGGTGTCTTGAAGCGAGGCTGTTCAGAAAAGGGAATGCATTTCTCTGCTGTGTCAGAGACAGCTTATGTGCTTAGGGAGAGCTATGCTTACTAGAGCTAAGGTGAGATATACCCACATTTTGTAGAACAGTTATCCTACTTTTATGGTAAGGGGAAGTTAATTCATTTCATCTTATAGTTTTGAGTATAGAAAAGCATGCCTTCCCAGAAATAATATTTGATGTTAGAGTACTCCATGTACAATATGGTTAAAACAAGTTGGTTAGCAGTGTGTTGGCTGTATGAACCACTACACCATCTTCTTCTTGCGTATAAGGCGGCAGCTAAACGTGTTGTAACGTTGAGCCAACTCACTGTTGTTGGTTGGGGTTAGAGAAATCTATGTCCACCAGGTGGAGTGAAAGGTAGGGCAATCATTGAGAATGTGATTCCACAGTTGTGATGGAGAACCACATTGGCAGGCAGGCGATGGCCGCAGCCCCCACGGTACATATTGCTGTTGAAGCGTCCGACACTCCTGTGCGAATCGGTTTAAGCTGACCAATTCCTTGCGTGGGAGAGATTGTGCCAGGGGTAGTTGTCTTAGGTGTGATAGAGAAAGTGTCTGGTCTTGGAGTATCAAGCCAGGCAGTATTCCAGGTCTGTAGATGTTGAAATGGGGACATGGAGAGTTTAGCGGAGTGTACGGCAGAAAGGTCGGCGAGAGCGGCATACCTCTGTCTACCGAGTTAGTGGATTCTTTGACGGTGTTAATGCAGCAGTGCTTGTTGCTCCAGCAGGCGTATTCACTTCGTTTGTGCGTGTGGTGTTCTCCCTCCGAAGTCTGAGGTGGCATGCCTAAAGCACTGGTAGGATCAGATGGGAGTAGGACGGAGGCAAGCCAGTGACGTTCCAAGGTCTCGTTGATATCAGTGTCCAGCTTTCTTTGATCTTTGTGTGAGGCTGTTGCCCATGCTGGGGCAGCTATGTCATGCACGTGCTGTGACCCATAGCCAAGGCAGTGGTGCTTAGGGTCGTTGCTGGCACTCCATGAAGATCCAGCAATTCGGCACAGGAAGTTATTCCTCAAAGATACCCTTGGCACATACGGACTCGAGTTGCTGCCGGTATGTAAGCTTCCGTCAAGCTTGACTCCCAAGTAGGTTGGTGTAGGTTGTATGGCAGAGGCGCGCCATTGAGGTTGATTTGAGCTGAGACGATTAGCCTCTTTGGTGTTGAGTTGGAAGGGCGTTAGCGGTGGTCTTGGCTTACGCCTCGCTTCAGTCTCCAAGTCTTGAGATATGCTGCAAGTAGGGCTATGTCAGAAGTAGTGGATTTCTACTCTTCTGTCCAGTTGCTGTCCGAGTGGAGGAGGGCAAGATCGGCGGCGTAGACCATATTGTCTAGATGTTTTTTGAGGTAATCGCTGATATACAATGAACCAGCATAGAGCCCAGTACACGATCCTGACTCACCATTGTTACTCTTCTATTCTACAAAACATGCGCACTATGAGACAATTGACCCCACGTAGACTTCAAATTCTGTCCTTCAAAATGCAGTACTATGAATTATTCAACCACCACATGCCCGCCCGCCCTTCAATTAGTGAGGAAAGAGTTCATGAAGCATTTGAAACTCAAACAGCGCCAATACAAATTTTAGGAGTGCATCCACGCATTCACTCCCATACAAACAGTCTTTCATGCTGTTGATAACTTAATGGTCACAGCTTGATCATTACAACTTCAATATTTTGCCTTAATGGATGAAGGTCATATTAAAATCAGTTATTTTGTGGCGTAGAAATAAACGTGATGTGTTTGCAGATCACTTTGGGCTTCATTAATTATCCTCAGACAGAAAAACATCAAACTAATTGTGCCTAGGCCCATATTGTGATGTTCCCAAATTCAGACACAAATTCTGCATCACTAAAGTGTGTGTTCTGATCGTCTTTCGGGACCCCCTGATTTACCTGGAAGTGGTATCGATTTTGATAGCGGATGAAGGTTATATTTTTTCTCATTGTCGCTACTGAAATTTGAGTCCTCAAATCCACTTATTCCAAAGATATAAACAAAAAAACCACGGTTTTAGTGGTTCCCATCAAATATTAGCACAGTATGGAATAGGGCTTTGCAATTGCATTTACGCTTCTGACATCAAAACCGCAAGTTTGTTTCCCACGGTATTGAACGGGGCATATGGGCAAGTGCCATGCTCTCATATTAGGTACAGAACACAATAGGACATAAATTGGAACAGCACCTTAATATCTAAATTAACAGAACATGAAGATGTTCACCTTTGTAACATCAACAAACGCTTTGCCTTCTCCTCCAGGTACTATGATTGATGAAGCAACCGCCAGTGTGACATGGAACAGACCGGCTCCTCCAGGAAACCATCCGGCAAGAATTCACAGATAGCACCGTCCTGACCATAGCTCATAGGATAAATACAATTCTAGACAGTGACCGGGTCATGGTCATGAGTAACGGGAGAGTGGCTGAATTTGACACACCGAAAAATCTATTACAAAATCCAGAATCCATGTTTTATGGATTGGTGAATAGAACTAGAGGATTTGATGAAGCAGATGATGAGTCAGACATGTAGCAGCATCTATATACTGGAATATTTTGATGAGGCTATTTTTTAGCAATTTTTTACTATACTGAACAAACAGTTTTGCATTGTTTGAATTTGCAGATTCAACAAGCTGCATTATCTTTGTGGGCCTTGCAGGCAACCATAGTCGCACAGAGACAGAATGTCCCGGCAGAATGTTTTCCAATTTATTTTAAAAATTTGAAGATTGTGTATATCCATGTTATGAATAAGCATGAAAAATGCATTCCAATGAGTACAAACAAGCCTAGTCTTAGGCCAGTGGTTTTAAGATGGTTTCCCGAATGACTTGTGGTCATTTGCAAAGCCATCTCAAAAACTGATGACAAGTGTGTTATAACCTATACAGTATACAGAATATACCAGGGTTAAAGGCACTATCAGTGATTTGCTAAATCAGAAATTTGAAAAAAAAATCAGATTTTGCATGTTTATAACAAGTATAGGTACCTTACCAACCCTGCAGTGCTAAGCTGAAAGCACCTAATAAGGACACAATCGGATGTTTTAGTCATTACTGTCCGTACGGACACTTTTTTACAACACATATTTGAATGGGGATTCATATCTTTGAACACTGCTGTTTTCTTCCCTTCTATCAATTTTTTAGTTGCAAAGATTAACTTATGAGAATTCTACAGACATCACTTATAATCCATTTCAGCAAATTTTAAATAGTTTGACTCTTTAACATGAATCACTGATAGTGTCTTTTAAAGTGACAGGAGGAGATTTTTTTAGGATATGAATTTCTCTCAAATTCACTGGATTGGTTGTAGACCACCTACCGAGAATGTTTGGAAGGTTTATTGGACAAACAGGTGCAAAAGAAAACTGCAAACCTTGTTTTAAACTTGCCTGCTATCGTAATCGTTCTGCATAGAAAACCATGCTTTGACTTTCTGTCGTGCACGACAGAAACTACAAAATCATCATCTTATTACATAAAGACGGCGTATTCGGCTTATTCACTTCAGGTGTGATCAAATATGTAAAAAATCTAGGTTCGAGAAAAATTTGGGGCACTTTCTGGAATCTCCTCATGTCTCTTTAAGAGAATTATAGGTAAAAGTATTTCTCCAGGTTTTTATATTTGTAGTCCACTTGGTGCTCACAAAAAAGCACAAAAATAAAAATCCTGCAAAAATATTCTGCTCTACAGCAATATGAACCTTTACATTCCATTTACAACACAACAAATTAATCTTCAAAACAAAAAAATCTGTGCAAAGTTTCATAAATCATTCAACAAGCAGTATGTGCATGAGTTTTGAAATAGAAGTTATTCAATGGGCATTAGATCCTTATTCCCCCTGTGGACGCCATAACTTATCGTTTCACATGGGTGTTTGCCGATTTGTAAAACAGAGGGTTGTGATCTCATGTGATCCTCAGGACAACGGGTAGGTGCATATGTTCTGCTGATATTGCTCACCTTTCACATCTTTTATAAACAATGGGTAGTTTTTTTCACAGGCTACTAGTAATGGGAAATTAATTTATATTTGGTTAGTTTTTATCTACAATTTTGAAACCAATGTTTTTTCCTGAGATTAAATATACCTAATAAGTTCAAAGCAAGTAGTCAAATCGATTTTTGCAGCGTGCAGGGTCCTGTACGATATGTTAACTTGAATGATTCCCTCGACTGATCGAGAAGCAGTGATCATTATTCATAAATCAATGTATACCTCACGCTTTGCATTTGGCGGGCTATTTCAAAATAAGTGATTGCTAACATGTGCGGGCTATTTCTCTTAAGACACTATCAGTGATTTGAAAAATATTTGAAGTTTCAGGAAATAGCTTTCATCAAAGTGGAAGGATAAGTCCTGTAAGAATTCTCATAAGTTACTTTTTCCGCGGTAGAGATTGAAAGAAAGAGAAAACGGCCAGGGTTCCAAGATAAACGTTCTCCATTCCATTACGATGTTTTAGTAAGTGTCCGTCGACAGTAATGACTAAAATCTCCGATCTGTCCTTATGAGTTTCTTCTGGTCTTATCATTTGCAGGGTATATGTTAGGATACCTGTTACTTGTTTTACGTACATGCTACAATCTGATTTTTGATGATTTTTTGAATTGCTGATTTAGCAAATCACTGAATAGTGGTCCTTTAAAGCTTGAACACAGTTTCGTACCAATTACTATTGGCAGGGTCCTGAATTTACTTAAAGTGACACCCATTTTGTACATCAATTGTCGACGTATCAATGACATTCTTGATATATACTGACATAATTGAAATGCAATGCAATCTATCTTCAGGTTCTCAATGAATTGAACAAACTTGAGCCAGTTTTTTAAGTTTGCAAACTGCATAGTTTTTAACAAATGGAATCTAATTTTGTTGAAGATTTGTTTAGTTTTGAACTTAAACCCTCGTCTACTGAAGGGGGGTGTTACCACCCCCCCTTCATGTTTTTCCCCGGATTGCTAAAAACCCTTTTTTTGGTGACAAATTAATTTAATTGTATTGTCAATTGACATGTTTTTTTCCGCATCCTTTTAATCCAAAAAACAACATCCACCGGGGTATAGGTCCGATACGTGTGATCCGTGAAGAGAATTCCAACATGCCTCACACAACACAGGAACATCACAGACACTTGATTTTGGTACCAATAGATAGCTGTGGTCCTCCTCTTTCCATTGATACCAAATTGAGTACCAACATGCCTAGCATTACGTCACAATGACGTCATAAAGTTCGCATATCAGCAAAACTGCCATTTCCATAGACACACACTGAAAAATTCAATTTTTCGCCAAAAGGTTAGGAAAATCAGATTTTCATGCGGTTTTTGACTCTACTTGATGGGAAATGACTAGTTTTATATAATGACAGCATTTTAGAGCTACAATAAGGTGTTTGAGTCGCTAAAATTGCGAAATATCAATTTTCCACCCTATATTCAGTATTTTCGTACTTTCTTCAACATATGACGTCATGCTGACGTCATAATGGGGATGTTAGTACTTATTTTGGGTACCCCATGGAAAGAAGAAACCCTAAGCTATCCATTGTACCAAATTTACAGGAATCTGGTGTTTAGTAACGAAAATCACAGGGGGTGGTAACCACACCCCCCCCTCCGGGAGTTTTGTTACAAAAAATGGCTCAGGTAGACGAGGGTTAAGTCTGAAAATGAAGCTATTGATGACATAACCAAATCCATAAAGTGTTAATGTGAACTGGTTTTAAGAACGAATATATTCCTGATAGGTCATGAATTGAAAAACAAAAATTATGCAAGACACCTAGTTCATAAAAAACTTAAGGTGCTTATAGTGCTGCTGTGCGTCCAAGTCACAGCAAGCCGAAACAGACTTGGTTCAATACACTGGAGCTGTTAACAATGCTTCACAGCTTTGCTTCAGATCTGTTAGGTATATTCATCTCAGCTTTTTCCAAAACAGAATTTCATGGAGAATCTGACAACTATACCAAGAGAACTCAGGCTATTTTTTGGTTAGACTACTATAACAATGGGTAGAAATTTCTGAGCCAACAATATGAAAGGGTCATACATCTGTACATCTCACTACGTGTGTGCCTTTCAAATGAATTATTTAATGATTTTATTTAATTATTTAGCATTCCAAGCTTTCTGTGAAATTTGTTTTATGTCATTCCTGAAAAAAGTCCCTCAAAATAATGGATTGCTGCTCAGTTAGTGAATTTAGTTAAGCCAAGTGTATTCTGGAAAATAGTACCAAAGATTATCTAGAGGAAGATAGGACACTCCCCCTATTTTTGTGTAACGGAAGTGGACTTCCATGGGGAAGGACGCACCTAGTGTCTGGTAGGTAAAAGCGACGACATCGCATATTTTACTGTGTGGAGCAATGGCGCGAAGTTCAAAAGTAACATGCTATTTTTGTGGGGATGCTTGACTAAATCACAGAATTTATAACAAATTTTTATTCCTAAAAACAGGAAAGACAGAATGTTAATATGTTGTGATTTGCCTTAGCATTATAGGGACATTAAGAAATCGACAACCTCGTCCCTTTGTCCCCCCGACTTCCACCAAAAATGTGCTTACGTGTTAAATAAACAGCGAGTTCAAAATTTGACAAACCGCGGTCGGCCGGCCCCCGGTCTGCTTGCTACGTTGAGAATAACACCATCTGGCGTCTGGTAGGTAATTTGCCGACGTAGAAGCGTTACATCATTTGCCGTACAAAATAAGGGGAGTGTCCTATCTTTCTTTAGATAATCTTTGATAGTACTTTCAGCTTGTCTTGAAAAATGTTAACAAGACTGGCAACATGCATAATACATTTCCCACTTTTGTTCAGGCTACATCAAGCATATGCAATAAAACCACTGACTCATAGAAACACAATGGCAGAACTTGTTAAGTCTAGGCACTAACAAAAGGAACTTCAGTTGACTGTATCTGTCATTACTCAGCAAATATGCATTCTTTTCAGAAGTGACAAAACAAGTATCAAAATCATCGAAAATCTTAGGGGAACTTATCATTTATAACACTTGTTAGCGTGACAAACTATAGTGCTGGCCAATACACTTTGCTATCATTAAGTCATTTGGAAAATATGCTGTGACTGTGTAATAATACAAAATGTTTCAATGTTAACAGTTCACCTTTTAATAGAAGACTTAAAAATGCATTAACCCTAGCACAACTAAATCTCACCAAAGCTCACTGTGTTAATTGAGAAAAATGCACCAAGTCCAGAAAATAGCGATGATGTCATCAAACCAAGACTCATATGGGCACCAAATCGCTGGCCGGGCCAGCGACACCGCCGTAGCGTGCTATCCCGGGTCATGGGCTTGGGGTCCAAAGGGTCCTGGGTTCGAATCTCACCCGAATTTGCGACTTTTCTTGTTCCCCTCTTCCCTCACTCCTTCAGTTCCTCCCGGGAGAAACCGACGTCAGATACATTTTAGACCCGATCTAAGGCAGTGGTACACATGGTGGAGTGCACAGCACAGTTTGAAGTGGTACATATTTTATAAATGGGATAAATTTTAAATTAAAACAAACTCTATCAATATTACAAGTCAAATGACAGGTTTCATAAAGGAGAATTTGATAAATGTCAACACAAATGTTGGATTTTAAGTTGCATTTTACTTCAAAAATATATATTTAGACATTTTAAAATTTAATATTTGAAGAAACTCAATGCAGGAAAAGCCTTTGTGGACCAATAAAAAGTCTAAAACCCAAACCTGGAGCACTCCCCAGACATCTGCCAGTGCTCTGCCTTTGAGCAGACCCCTGCCCCCCCCACCTGTGCTTTGCCTTTGAGTGAACCCCTGAACCCCCACCAGTACTTTGCGTTTGAGTGGACCCCTGGACCCCATGCTGTTAGACATCCCATTCACTATGGTTAACATGTTAATGGCATAAGTGTCACCTGCCATAGCAGAATTACATATTCAACAATTCCCCTAGTACATGATCATGCGATGCTGATCGGTGAGCAACTCTGAGTTGCAGTGTCTTTACATGCGGTGCACTTCTTACGGATGTGTTATTCACAAATGCGCATTAAGATGTAGCTGTTGGCCATACTGTTGTGTGATGAGATGCTCGATTTGGGCATTGGGGATTTCCAAAAGGTAATTTGGGGAACTGCTACATGCATTTACTATGGCAGTGTCTTCCTCAGTTACATTACAAAATATCCTCTTAAACTTTAGTTCAATACATCTTAGTAATATCATGATAATTTTGGAATAAATAATTGACTTCAAAATCGGTCGGGGTTAGTGGATTAACCCCGCTGCAAAATAGTGTAATTTCCAATAACGGTCATTTAGATTTAAAATATTTGTGACCAGACGTAGCCTTTAGTCAAGTCTGTGTGTAACAATTTGATATGGGTAAGAGCGCCCTTCTACCGTAAAATCTTTGAAAAAGACTAGCACTCGCCGCTCGGCTTATGCCGGATGGTGATGCCGTTTTTAATTCGCTGTTGCTGTTAGGTTGGCATGTCCAACCCCTTGTGGATGTGCAGGTTTCAACAAAAGGAATGTATTACTAATTTTAAAAATGTGTTGCTTATTTTGCAAACTTTTTGCAAAATTATATGGGTATAATTTTTTTTTATATTTGAGGAAGAAGTGCCTTTTTTTATCTTATTGTTGTACTGCACCTTAAAATGCTAATGTCAATGTTGAAAGGGATTCACACGTGGTTTATCAGGAATTAATGCATTTGTCGTCTTTTCATATTTTTATCATGTTTGGGTGGATTAAGATCAAAATACACAGAAGCGTGGTTGCCTTGGTGTTAATTCCTGATAAACCAGTGTGCATCATGGTTGAATGCCTAATTGCAAAGTTTACATCCTAAGGGAAAATCCTATTACAAATGTGTGGTTTGTGCCTTAAGCAATTCTTCCAAAGAATTTCAAAGAGATAAAGCTGGCATATGTACATAATAAAGTGTTCTGTATTTTTCATACCTTTGTCAAATTTGTTGTGCAAAAATGGGGGTTATTTTATAACTAACACATCACACAACTTTGTTGGTGCATCGGTAGGAAATATACAACGTACAGCAGAGTCGTTTAAAGAGAAAATGGCACATTTTTAAAATAATGCGCACCCTCAAGATTTCTCAAAATTGATATCTTTTCATAATTGTAAAGGGCAAGGTGTTTGAGCGGTTAATGTACTGAACCTTTGGCAGAGTAAAAGAATGATAGAGCCCTCCTGGTTCAAGCCCTGTGAGATTCGGGTTTCTTGGTCATAGTCAAATAGTTCCTATTAAGGTTGGAAATTGGACAATCACGCAGCAGTGTGATTATGGAATTTCTCCCCGCTCCCACCCATTAGGTTGTGCAGGTGGAATTCCGATGCCTCATAATTCAGAGAGTCACATAAAGATGTTGGTCCCGTGTGTCGGAGTCATTCCTGAGCATGTAAAAAGTTGCAGACCTTATCGAAAAGAGTAGGGGATCATCCCGTGTCTGTTACCTGCACACTTTGCTCTAGATACCAGGGTCCCGCCAACCTGCACTAGGCCAGCGTGGAAGGGTAGGCTGAAATCCAGTATGGAAACATGTTGAAGCTTTTTCTGGCAGTGGACTGACATAGCTGATAAAAACATGACTTAAATAGAGGTGTTTGGAGTCACTCTAACAGATTAATTATATTCTAACACTTAAGTGGTCAAGGTCTTGTGCACGCCCGTTGGTGGTCAAGGGGGTCCCTATGGACCCTAACCTAAGAAATGCATTTCCCATAGGAATATTTAAATGAAACTCATATGTCAAGACTACTCTAAAACATTAACAACAAAGAAAGAAACATTGAAAAAAATTGTTCGACTTAGAAATTAGGGATGAAACATTAAGCACCAATTTTAACCGAAAAGAGGCCATTTTGTTTTTTAATTTTCTCCAATATGATACACTAAAAATTTGAACTTAATTTGCATTAAGAATGGATCAAATTAACCATTTTAGCAAAAACAGGAGTGTTAGATCAATTTTAGAATTTTTACTAAGCTGTTTTTCAGCGTTATGCATTTACCATTCATTTGTACAGGGAATAGGTTATGGCTCAAAATGACATAATAGCATATAATAGTATTTGTTTGTAATAGTGTCATATTTTGAATACAGGAATAACCACCAAAGGTCACTTTTATGTGGAAAATTATTTTTGTCATAGGTGTGCCTGTTGGTGGTCAAGGGGGGCCATATGGACCCTAACGCAATATCTCCACAACGTGGGACGCGATTTTCTTCGCAAGCAAGCTTGACAGAAACAACGGCATCTTCATCATTTGTATATTCGCGCTAATGCGCAAAAACTGATTTTAGGGTCCATATGGACCCCCCTTGACCACTTAAGTTTTAATATCACTCATACAGTTAAAGGGAAAATTATCAATTTTGTGAGAAAAATAACCTGAAAGAACCAATGTGATAATTGATACATATGTAAAGGCCCACAAGTATTAGCAATTCAATGCACAAAATGTGACTAAAATTGTTTGAACCAAAGAGGCTGTTTTTTTTTTAAATTAGCAGGGGAAACAACAATTATATATCTAGTGATTAAAAACTTTAGATCTGCCATAATTGGTAAGAGATTGGATTGAGATTGTGGTGGGTGGGTGTGTGTGGTTTAAAGTAATACAGCATTTTTTTAAGAGAGTGACCCAATTTTTCCAAAAAGTTGAGTGTTTGCCACAGTTTATTGGGTAACTGGATAGTAACAATGACCTGATGAATGTAAAGCTTGGAACATGTCTATGTATTGCAAAAGAAGGAATTGGATAAATAGGATAATTAATATTGTATACTGTACTAATTCAGTGGCTGCTGGAAAGGTCTAATATAAAAAAAAGCCAGGCAACAGCGCCATGTACATGTCTACGGTAATCAGGCAGCACTGTGACAATCTTTCAATACCAATATTTAACAAATGAAGAGCGCCGCTCTTTACTGAATGGTCGATGTCATTTTTGCGATACAGCTTGGGAGATTTTGGAAATTCCTCAAGTAGTTATTACGTTCGAGAGACTTCAGCTTGTTCAAAATTTAGTGGAAATTATAATGGGAAAATCCGGTTGGTCTCGGCTATCGGAAGCTGGAAAAAGAATTTAAATAAGACCTTTCCGTTGTTGAGTGTTGGTGTTGTTTATGTTTGTAAACGTTGTGCCATGAGTCAATCCAGGGAACATTGGGGTTGAAAAGTACTCCTAAATAATCGTAGATTATGAGTGATATAAGGTGGACTAGTGAGAAGTACTATCTGTGTCGGTATTCCTTTAGATCATTCCTGATCCCACAGTGTCATCATTGCGAGGTGGACATTCACTTTAAATAAGGTGACAATGGAAATATGCATGACTATTTTCCGGCAGTGGAACCAAGTTTGAACTGGGAATTGCAATGGAGTATTGATTGCTGTCATAATTATATGCGCGGAAACGTGTTTGTGGGCGCGGTCAAGCATGGTTTGCATGACACGTCCAATGTACACACATTCGATTTTGTGTATATTTAGGTCAGTCACCCGAATGTACTACACATGCGCGAATTCAGCGTCGGTGACTTGTCACTAAAATTTTTTATACAGGCGTCAATGGAGAGCTTTTGTTTGTGGGCAGGTCAAGTTAGAGGCTATTTTTGTATAAGTGGTACTATTTTCACGGTGGATAGACAAAAATTTGCCGTTACCAGTTTCTCCATTAGATTACAATCAGGAATCCTGATTCTATTTACAAAATTGCTTCTTTTATGACAAATACACACTTTAGAGCATTACCATTCGTAAGTCTAACTTACTAGACAATTACCAACACAACTGTGCAAAAATCTATAAATTTTGAAAATTGGGGGTGCTCTTCAAAAAATGTGCTGTTATTGCTCTAATGTATTGCTCTGACAAGATTACAGTGTGTATCAATTGTGTACTGTGGGTGTGTGCAGTGTATGTTTGGCTGTGTTTGTGATTGTAAATGCAATTCTTCGAATGCCGAATAAATTTTTATTCAAATATGACTATCATTACTTAAGAACTATTAACTGATTCAATAAGGCTTTATTGTATAAAGAAACATATTTATTGTCAAAGACTGAAGCTTAACTTTCTATTAAAATCTATAACAAATACACTTAATTGCATTTGTTTCACTAATGTGTGAATGGTATTTCATGTCTAAATAAAAAAACCTCAAGACTGCATGTGTCACCTGAAATCACCATTTGTAAATGATAGGCCTCATATGACCTTTGACCTTGGCATGTGACCTTTGACTGCATCAACAACTTATGAGGGACCCATGTTGCACCTATATATGACTCCAGTTTGGTTCCAATTGAACTTCAACTTTTCAGTTGAGGTCAATTTTACATTTACATTTTACATCTTGCAACTTGACCTCACAGGACCTTTGACTTCGGTATGTGACCTTTGACCTCATCAACAAATGAGGGATCCCATGTGGCATCTATGACTCAAGTTTGGTTTAAATCCATCAAAGTATGCGGATATTACAGGCAAATGTTAACCCTTTTTCACAACAGATGTCAACAACAACAGACAACAACAACAGACAACAGTGGACAAAGTGAGCCCTATGTGTCTTCCTGCCTTAAGGCAGGCGACATCAAAACACAGGATCCATACTAAACACCATTTGATAAGGGTTTTGATGTATTGGATTATAGTAGCACTGATATAAAACACATTCCTACATGAGGCAGGACTTCAGTGCTCCAAATCACATCTTTTTTGTGTTAATATTATCTAGAAAGTATTTTTTTTTAAATTTGGGTATTTTGGGAAATTTGTTTATTCTTAAATTGAGAAGGTCAAAAAATCTTCACACAGGAGGTAAGCACATAAGTGATTATTAACTGATACCCTTCTTGATACAAATCACAAACTATAAGAAAGCAGATTGGCAAGGTTTCACTGATGATCTGGATCAGAACGTGAAGAGGATTCCTCCAAAACCCTATAACTGTGACAAATTTGCCCAACTTGTGAACAAGGCTGCCTGGAGATTCATACCCAGAGGCTGTAGGATGGAATACATACCATACAGGCGCGTAGCCAGCCAAGTGGTTCTAAGGGGGCTATTTCCCGATGGGTGCAACAAACGTCCCGATCACAAGCAAAAATTTCCCGGTCGCAAGTCAAAAGAATCCGAAAAAGGGCTGATTTAACATAAATATCAGTGTTTTATTTCCCGATTTTTTACAGAGGGGGCACTCTGCCCCCACCTGGCTACGCCACTGATACCAGACCTTTCTAAGGAATGAAGTGTCGGAGAGGATCTCTCAGGAACAGATCAAAACCTGGCATACCTTAATGAATCTACTGACATGACCCATAACACCAAGAAGCATTTTCTACCATCCAAAAGCTTCAAGGAGATCCAACAGAACATTCATAGCAGTCAAATAGCTTCAAATGTTTACACCCAACCAAGTCGCCCACAACTGCTTTTAAATTCTGTTGTTGAAAAGATTTTTTACATTCAACAGGAAACCGTCAATTCGCTGACGGGTTGTTGGCAAAAGTGTGTGTGAATTAACCACCAAGGGGACTATTGTAAAAAAAACAACTGTCAAGGTAATAACAGAAGGCCCAGCTCGTCCTAGCGATAGGCTCAAGACATTCGTAGACCTTTCGCATAGAAGTCCCATGGAATGCAAATGGGTAGCGCTTGACGCATGATGGCAAATACCTCATTTGCATACTGGGAACTTCTATATTAAACGCCTGCCCACAGTCGACCAAGCCCTTACTTTGTCCATTTAGGACAGTAAACACTGCGCAATGCTTGTCCTTCATCAATAATCTTGACATAAGTGGTGGATTTTATTCAGTACAATTGGTCAGTTGGTTCACTTTGTTTCTCTTTGTTGGCATGTTTAAAAGGTTGCAACGAGAGATTTGAAGAATCCATATTTTGGTTTCAGTAATTGATTTCACATCGATTATACACCCCAATAGCTTTCTTAGATTCATTGGATACAGAAAAGTCTTAAAAGTGAAAAACAAAGGTGATTTGATAATATTTCAATATGAAACAGGCTGGAATTTGTATTTGTTTCAAGCACCAATGCAAAGAAATATTCTCAGTTTTTTAAAGGGGCAATTCGTGATCCACAACTTCAATCTTCAACTTTATTTCCATGCAACGAAACACAATACAATAAGTAAATAAATATAAGATACATTATATATGAATTGGTGGAACATGACGGGACGACAGAAAGGCAAGGCCAGATGTAATCGTCCCCCAAACAATACTAAACACAATAGTAACATACAACATAAAATGTACTGCGAGTGCAGATTTGAATTGGACAAATGCTAATAATAAAGTTAGATTGAGCAGGTAAACAAATGTAAGCACCGTGAATAGCTAGTAAAGCCAAATTCTAATATAGGTTATCATTCTTCTTCTTAGGTTAGTTTTAAATGTCTTAACACTGGTGCATTTTGAATACAGTAGGTAAATTATTCCAGTATCCAGGCCCCATAGACCTCACACCTTTTGAAGAGAAAGTAGTTTTGTTTTTTGGCAATTGATACGAATTATTGTTTCTGGTAGAATAAGTATGTATAGTAAATCGTTTAGTAAAATATGATTTGAAGACATCTGGAAGCTGGTCTGTAAAATGTTTATACATAAAAACACCTAGTTCAAGGTAATACATGTCATAGACATTAAGGATATTTAAATCTTTGAAAAGAGGGTTGGAGTGTGATCTATAATGGCAATTTGAAGCCTCGTCCCCCGACTTAACTAAAAAAAGCTGAGATTTTTATATCATCTGAACTGGCGACCCGAGTATAGTATGTATGCCTAATCTTACGTGCAAGTTTGGTCTACTCTGGAAGAAATTCGTAACTTTGTCATTTCTGTCCGTAAACGGACAGAAATTACAACACAGTGGTCTATGGGGCGCCGTGATACAAAATTTGCTCATAACATCAAAACGCACCATCAGAATCAACTGAAAATTTGGAAATAACCTTTTCTTGAGAATATCTAGTGAACCATAAACAGAAGTGAAGGTGCTAGGATCACGAAGTGCACCTTTTTAATCATTTTAAATGGGAATATTTTGTTGAAAAGCTTTATATCAGTGCAAAAGAAACAGGGTTTTCAATTTTTTTAAGGGACACCTGATACATGAAATCTCTCCTTACACCTTACTTAAAATGTTATCATTTAAGGGACATAATGGCATGAAAAAAATTGACATAATGAAAAGGACCCTTAATGAAATCACTTCCACGAGTTTGAAAACAATTTGGATGTTTACATTCTGTAAAAATGGTTAAAACAGGAAGAGTTCCAGGGGGAGGTGGCAGTTTGTGGCAATTTCTGGAACAAGGATGCTGACATTACTGCCAGCATTTACCAAACTTGAAAAGCATGTTGTCATCAGCTCACAGACCATTGCTATTGTATATGTGCTAATCCCGGTTAATCCATCTTTCACTTGCCAGATCAATATCTTACTACAAGCCTAAATAGTCCTTCAGCCATCGGGACATTTTAGCCGAATTGGTATCCTGAAAGGGGACAAAACGATACTTATTATTCAGCCTCCGTACACTACCCTCTACACAAAAATGCTTGATAGCTTACATGTAGGGGACAATCAAGAAAATGATCCGGTCATGTTGAAAAGTATGCCACATCATTTTTCCAACCATAAGGATTCCAAAAAGGTATAGTTTGTACTATCTACAACCCAAAAGTTTTGGAGTTAAGGTTAAAAACAGCAAAAATAGGTCAAAAGGTTAAATTTCAGTTGTACAGGCGTCATTTTTTAAGTTGCTCCAATTTGGTTAAAAAGTGGTGCAAATCACTGATGGAGCTCATAGGATTAAAATAAGGAATAGTTTTGAGTGTTTTAAATGCTTACCAAAGAAGGGAGAAAACAAGGCCTTGTTTTCTCCCTACTCTGGTAAGCATTTAAGCCCCATTGAATACAATGGACATAGACCTTTCTTTCCCCTACATGCATTGGTAACTAAGCATTTTAGACAGTCAAAACTATTCCTTATTTTAATCTTATGAGCTCCACCAATAACATGCACCATATTTTATCCAAATCAGAGCAACTTTGAAATTTGACCCTTGTACAACTGAAAATGACCCTTTATAATGATTGTTTTTGCTGTTTTTAGCCTATAACTCCAAAACTTTAGGCTGAAGTTAGTACAAACTATACCTTTGTGGATGATCAGACAAATAATGTGGTATACTTTTCAACATGATTGATGCAATTTAAAATTTGACCCCTGTGTAAAACTTGGTTACCCCCTACCTGGCTATAGCTACCATTCCAGAAATGCTATCATGCATTTTTGTGTACTGGGGCCA
Organism: Ophioderma brevispina; assembly: GCA_023653785.1. NCBI lineage: Eukaryota > Metazoa > Echinodermata > Ophiuroidea > Amphilepidida > Ophiodermatidae > Ophioderma > Ophioderma brevispina. The sequence continues at coordinate 10,427 of JAMKCH010000277.1, read as the reverse complement.
CATGGTTTATTAGGCTGAAAAAGTGTTCGTTTTGTCCCCCCTCGGGATATCGAAAATTTGCTCGGCTCATGGACTAAAAGTACAATGCCTGAATGGTCTGAATGCTTTTGAATTGTGTCGCAAAACATGCTAGATACACTGTAAATTCTGTCAGGGATGTGAACACCTTGCTTTTCTGTTCCAGAAATTGCCACACACTGCCACCCCCGGAACTCTTCATGTGTTTACTGTTTTTACAGAATGTAAACATCCAATTGTTTTCAAACTAGTGGAAGTGATTTCAGTAAGGGTCCTTTTCATTATGTCAATTTTTTCATGCCATTATGTCCCTTGATCTTAGTATAAAATGTGCCTCTAAGCGGAAATAAATTTTCCATTGCATCTTAGAGTTTGTGAACTGTTGAACACAATACAGGCTTTAGACAATGCATGGTCAGGTGGATCGGCAAAACCTAAGGTAAAAAATTTGCTATTCATTTAAAAATGTATTCCTTTGGGAGATTCCCTCACATATCCCGCTAGGGAAGTCCAGCGTGAAAGTTTAATCTCCACGTATAACAACATGCTAATATTTTTTTCAATGCTAAACTTCAATCAGGTGTACGCGTCAAAGATAAGCGCCCCTCTATGTTTTGGTACCTTTTAAGTCCCTTTTGCACCATGTAACTATTGAGGGCCTATTTTTCTAGGGGGATACAAAGAATCCTACTTGCTTTGGTTATTGCTGCAAACAAGTGGCAAGTACTGATATATAAATAGCATTAATAATATTTTTTTAATACTGATTCCATTTTTTAGGTCTGATTCGTAAAAACTTTGAAGCCCCTAACTTCAAAACGGATGGAATTTGAATTTTTCCTTTTGACCTCCTCTTGTAGCCAAGAAAATGTACCTTTGTACTGCAAACTTTCACCACACAAAATCTGAGATGGTGGTTCAACCTTGGTTTTTTGGCATTGAATGACCCTATTTTGGGTTTCATATTTTTTAATTAACAAACTATATACCATTATAATAATAACCGTTTGATAATTGTTAGTTTTAAGAGAAAGTTGTAAGGAGCAATGCCCTTTATGTCTAGTAAGGGTCCATTTGAAGGGAGGTGAATAGTTGTTTACAATAAAGCTCAATAAGTCTGTTGAAGTCCTGGCATAGCAACTGTTCACAGATAGCATCGAATAGGGCAGAGTGGAATAATGGCGATACGGTGGAATGTACCTATGCCCAGCATAACAGACTCTGTACCAGAAGAAACACAAACATAACGAAATGGTTACTACTGTGTCAAATGCCCGGGGGGGGGGGGGCATTCACATTATGAAATGGATATGGGTGTAACGCTCGCTCTTCTGAACGACGGGGTCTTTTGGTGAGAGACAGCCAAATTGCCCAAAATAGGGACTTTCCAAGTGACAAATTTGCAAAATTTTGGAAAAATAGGGTCTTTTGGTGAGGCATATTTGCGCAAAATTTTCTAAAAAATAGAGGTCTTTGGATGAAAATGTCAATAATTTCCCCAAAATGGGGGTCTTTGGGTGACAGAGGTTAACATTTTCACAAAATATGGGGTCTTTGGGTGACAGAGGTTAACATTTTCACAAAATATGGGGTCTTTGGGTGACACTTGATGCTGAAAGGGGGGGTCTTGACAACCTTACATATGCGTGGCTTCCGAGATGAGAGTACCCCCAGTCACATGTTCTTTTGAGAATTGCAAACTCATTTTATTTGAAATTGACCGTTTTGTTGTTTAATTCTCAGGTCATTTCTACATCAAGGTGAACAAAATGTCTGGCTTGGGACAATGGTAATTAATAAAAAAAAATATACCTTTTAGCACTTTAGTCATTTTCTTGTTCAAAAGCTAAACAGAAAAAACTTTCTGTGATACATATTATGGGATTTATTAACCTGTATTAATTCAACGGGTTATTCCCTTATGTGTGTAGAACATTGAAATGGGTTAAATTTTATTGTGAAAAAGACAAACGTCGGTACGTGACATCCAGGCATACATATTTCCAGTGCATTGTCAAGTGCATGCCATTCATGCATTACCGGTACACCACAGATATGCAATAAGATCACAAGCATTGCGAGGATGTGTAGGCTTCTTTGGAGTAAAATGCTTAGGTAGCTGTAGCCTGGATTGTGAATTGATGCTAAAATACCGGGTGAAATACAGGTAAACTAAGGGGGCGGTCATTATTTATGCCAGGTGGGGAATGGAGGATTCAACTTTTTTTCGGCCAACAATTTCGCGTTCCCCCCTCGCTTCCGTTCAAAAATTTCACACTCCCCCCTTGATCATGCTGATTTCCCCATTTAAAAGTTTATGTTCCCCTCTCTCAGTCGTTGATGAAAAATTTCACGTTCACCCCTCTCTCTTACAATTTTTTTTGGGTTCCCCCCTCAAATCCTCAATCCCCCCGGCGTAAATAATGACCCCTCCTAAACTATCTGTAGAATAAACGCTTTGGGAATGCTCCGTCTCTCGCGCTACTCAAAACTACAGGCCATATTTGTTGCACTTTTACGACCGAAGCGAAAATACGCCAATTTGGGGTCGTCACCGGCACGTAAAGTTCTGTCGTCCCAATTAATAATTGTGATCTCCCGTCTCTTCAAATGGGACTGAAACTATCAGGTAAGTCTTTAGCACCATAACACTTTGTATAGCCTGGTAACACCTAGTACAACGGAGTCATGATACGAGTCATCATCAATCTTTTGCATTTCACATTTACGAATCGCCCTCATGCCGACCACCAATGTCAAAAATAGTCCATGGGCCAGAAGGGTTTTCACTACCTAAGAAGGGTACAAAATGATTTTGTTACCAGTGTGTAGGCAACCCATAGGGATATACCAAAAGACATGCTAGAAAATTCAGATGAGTAGCTCTGTCCAGCTAGGGGTCAGTAAAGGTCATCTGGGGTGGTCATATAGGGGCTAAAAATTTAAACTGCTCCAATCAATTTGAAACACATACCAACGTACTGATATGATCCAAGAGATTAAAAAAGTGTACAGTCATAATTTTATGTGACCTTTAGCTAAGGGGATACAGCAGAAAATAGATCAAAGGTCAAATCAGAAGTGGTAAAATATGTCTAGTCCAGTATGTAATTTTCATAAAAGGATTATATTTTTTCACACGGTACAGATAGCTTTCGGCTATGGCAGAAATCCTGCGGATGAAGAAACACGTTCACCACACGTTTTGACAAGGGGGGGGGGGCGAATAGGCCATATAATCTCCCGAGGTTTCATTTAATTTTAGACTCAAAGAAGGGTAAATAACTTTAATTTGTGTTACCCCACAGTAAAGAAAAAGAGGTTTGTGTTTCCAAAACTGTAAAAACATTGACATTTCTGAACCTATAGGTCCCAGTAAAAAAAGAAACGAGTTTCTCATCCCCGCCCGCTCTGATTTTTTACGCCGCCCCGTATTTTTTGTTATTTTTCAACACTGTCGTTTTTTTTTAAAAAAAAACCCCGCAAAAATAGCAATTTTATTCGGAGATGGTTGTTGGTTTTTGTTTTGTGTGTCATAATAACAAGACGGGCAAAAGCATCAATTGTCTACATTGCATCAGTATACTCAACATTGCAACATATGTGATTTTTTAACCTTGATCAGCCATTTTTAGCTTGGCGGCAATCTTGGAAAAACTAGCAAAAAATTAAAAATATTAAAAAGTAAAGCCCTGCTACCTCCCTTTTTTGAAAAAACCCAGATAGAAACTCGTTACTATTTTACTTGCCTAGTATTTCAAAACCTATAAACATTCAAGGATTTTTTGAATAATGCAGATTTATCATTTGTGTTTAGCTATTGCTAAACACCACATGGAAAAAGTAGCACAGTCCTTTTGATAGAAATAAACACAAACGATTTTCTTTTTGTCAAGTAGACAGTTGTTTTGGTCCTTTTTTTTATTTATTTGTTTTTGTCCTTTGGAAGCGCCGATGAAAAAGTGCCTTCAGGTAAGTTCAGATCAGTGGGAGTTCAAAAAAGTGAGCGTTTTGAAAGTGAATACTCCCATTTCATATATTTTTGATTTTTTGAACTCTCATTGTGCGAAAAAGTGTACATTCTGTCAATTTTGAACTTTGGATCTTTTTATCAAACAAATCACAACAGCAGGAGCAATTGGTTGGGAATTGCTCCTTGCGCACCGCCTGGATATTCCAATGGGTGAGGTATTTTAATGACAATGCCCCCCCCCCGTTTCATTTTTGGGCCAGTGGGTTGGTAGAATTCCTTCGAATAATGTATTTAAGGCACTATCCAAATGGATACGTAGACTATTTAAAAGCTTAAAGGGCATTTTCCTGAATCAATGCCTAGTAGGTGCATACTTGTGAAATGATACAAACATTTATTATTTGTTTAGATTTTTTAATTTTTTTTAAATTAGCCAATCCTGATAGTACCTATTAGGTCAACTGTCTTTTTGGATTTTAAGTAAAGGTGCCCATTGCACCTTTTAAGTTTTTTCAAGATTTTGTAATTCATAGATCTTCAAATCCTCTATACTACAAAAAATGATATCGGGGGTGGGGGGCACTCACATAGGCAATGGATATGGGTGTAAAGCCCTGGCGCCTCCAAACCCATGGCATTCGGTGACGGGGACTCAAAAGGGGTCTTCGGTAGAGACAGCCAAATTGCCCCAAATAAAAGTTTTCTTTTCGCGGGTGCAAATTTGCAAAATTTTCCAAAAAAGGGATTCTCTGGGTGAAAATTCAGAATTTTCCCCAAAAAGGGGTCTTTGGGTTACAATTGGTCCAAATTTCAAATAGGGATCTTTGGTTGGTATTTTAAAATATATGGGGGTCATTGGGTGACAACGATGCTTAGCTGAAAATGGGGGGTCTTAACAGCCATACAAATAGAACTGCGTCTCCTCCAATAGGGAGTTCCTCCCCCAGTAATGGAATCTATCTACGTCTGCCTGTACGGCAATGCGATTTCTTAATGCTTGATACATGGTGTGCGTTTTAGCATGAAGGTTGGGAGGACAAGTCTGACGTTTGTTAGCACAGTGTTTTAGAGTGATCAAAATGTCAAATGTCATCTAAAGGTTCAATGTGCGTAGAACTGCCCTATGACCACAAAATTTGGTCAAAAGGACCACTGACCTGAGCAACATAGGCGGTCAGAAAGTATTTACCCCTGTCTAGTCTTTGGCACAGACTGCGAAAAATAACATCTAAATTGATACTGCGTGCGAGACTAATGTTATCAGTCGCCCCATAAGAATGTGTTTAAATGAAAAACATTAATTCAAATATCTCCGAAATCGAAGGTGTTCTATGGTATGTTGGCATCAGAGGAGTGTCAGAAATTTTTTTCTCTTTCCTCTTACGAGAAAATCCCTCAACTGGGTCTAACCTATAGAACCTTTTTGAAAACTTAACATTTCGATCGGTAGTTTTGTTAACACACAATCTCCATGGGCTCTGATGAGCGCCAAACATTTTTTCCTCCCACAGTGGCACGTTCACTAGGTGGACTAATTTTAATCTTACGACTTCACTACTGTCCGGACCCGCCGTATGAGCACAGACAAATCTGAGGTCAAAGGTCAACACCAATGTCAAGGTCACACACGAGTGAACTGCACTAGTTTTAAATTAAAGACAACAAAATGAAGTATGCAATTTTGGAGTGGAGTCTTTGAGGGCATTTTGCATGGAATGGCTTGCTTGTGATACTTTTTTTACTTAGCTTCAATAATAAAATGTTATTACAATTAAGCACCCAGCAGGGGTGGGGGAAGCTCTCGGTTGGGAAAAAGAAGAAATCTCTTGTAAAAGTGGGTATTTGAGTCCATAAATAAAACCCGGTGTTAAAAGCAATTAATTTTTTCTTTTAATTTTATTAATTTTTGAAGATTTCACTTTTAAGTGTTATAACCTGTACAGAAACTGAGATTTTCACACACCGAATAAAGGAAATATTTATTCTTTCATAACGCACATTTCATTTAAATACATTAATAACCAATTCACTTGTACCAATTCATGTAAATATTGTTATCCATATTGTGTATGTCAATTATAATGGTAAGAATTTTCCTACGCTTCAAAAAACGACTGAACTCTGAGACTACGCTTACTCCTTATAATACCGTAGCATGGCATTTCATACACTAGAGACATGTCGCTTTTCAAAAACATTGCTAGAATTTGTACCTTCTATGTTAGTGGAACACCCCATTGTTTGTGCTGGCTGGCCCAAGGCCTAAAAACGACGTAAGGGATGCACCATTAAGACTTCAATGGGGGGGTGGGTTTGGAGTTTTTGGTGAGGGCAAGTTTTTTTGTTTCTTGGGCTTTGTGGAGCAAGTTTTTTTTTCTTCCAGGTCATAGCTGGATGTTTTTTTTTTGGGGCCTACTTGAGGGCGTGTTTTTCGTAATAAGGTGCGGGTAAAGTTTTTTTGTTTTTTTTAATGGAAAGTGGGGCAAGTTTTTTTTTTTGCTCATATGGTGGGTGAGTTTTTTTTTTTTTAGAAACACTTCCAACCCCCCCCCTTGAAGTACAAATGGTGGGTCCCTAAAGGAAGGTTCCCTGTACTAGGTAACACCAGGGAACACTGGTATCATCATCTGTGCGGTGTGTTTCATTTGTGTCAATGTTTAGTAGTTTCATATAATTTTGACAGCTGCATAAGCTCTCTCAACATGTTTCAATTCCGTCCGGCCACGATATGGTTTTTTTATTGGAATGATTTCATCATTCCATTCTTGTCTAACATTGTCAAAAGAGACAGTAAGCCCTAGTCAAAGCATTTTTACCGTGATTAACGTTTTCAATCAGGGGTCCATAACGAAAATGTCATTCCGATAAAAGATAGCATCTGATTTGCTCGTGTTTTTAGGGTTTCCAAATTGTGAACTAGTAGGCCTAAGTTGTCATTTATTAAATGCGTGGGGTTTATAGTGTGGTATGTTAGTGTATTCTCGTCGTATTTTCCTGCTAAAATTGAATTTGTTGCTGTTTGGGTTTCAATAGGGCCTAGACTGTCCGAAAATTATGGGGTGCACGAATTTTCGGACCTGCTTTCCTCCCCCCCCCCCCCCCCTATTAAGGGTGGAATGTTAGTACGGGCAAATTTAAAAAAATCGAATTAAATTTGTTTTTTAATGTACAATCATCTGTTTGTTCTCCTTATAAGAATTTAAAGAGAAGAAAAGTATAATATAATTTTGCCTAGGTTTTCCCACCCTGAGTTCAAGCGTATAAATAGCCCACCATATAAATGGTTGCAATGTCAACCCTGGTGGTGAATGCTCAGATGTTTGTTTAAAATAGTGTCAGAGAGTCCTCTTGTGCATAACCTGATGCTGAAAAATGCATTTTAATTGATTTGGTGATGTCAACCAAATCCAACATCCAGGTAAAGTTTCTCGGTGACCCCCCATATGACCATGTAGACCCGTGATTCATTTTGCTTATTTGATTAGCCAACAAATGTCACACACGTAAAATAATACATTTTTGGATCCATATGAGACAAACCAGGGCTCAAGCGGACTTTTTTTTTTGTTTTCCCTATATTTTTCCTATATTTTTTACCCTCAATCCCCTATTAACTCTCCTATAAAGTCCCAAATCATATATTTCCCTATATTTTTTCGCCACAGAAATTACAAAAACATTGATGTTTTGACTCTTTTTACAGAATTGATCAACTCTTAACCTTTCAGAACTTCAAATCCAAAAGTTAATTACAAGGTGCTCTTAAAAGAAGCAATATACAATTCGGACACAGCTCCCATCTTAATGTTTGTGTATAAGTTAAGAGTCAACTTTCATCAAGCCCGTTGTCAAATTTTATGACTTTTCTGATTTTGATTACTACTTTGTTTGAGCAATAGGCCCTAATCGTTTTCTTAAAAGTAAGTCCCAAAAATTACTTTTGTCAGAAAAAAATCAATAGACCTGCTTTAATATTTGTACAATATAGTAGTCAAGGCGTGGGTAAAAAACTTTGATTTTTCCTACACAAGAACAAATGAAGCAAAGTAGACTGTTCTCCATGGAGGGGGGCTATCAATTTGGGTTGGTTGATAATGTGCGGCTGAGGGATTTGAAACCCGGCTTACCCATTTTGGGTCATTTTGTAAAAGATACTCATTTCCTGAGTATTTTGCAATACATATGTTCTTTTTTTTTCCCAAGTATTTTTTGGGCTCAGGTACAAGCCCCCGAAGATCTTGGCTTTTTGACCATGTTAGAGGCATTTTTTGGAAAGTGGACAACTCTATGGCCAAATGATCATATTAACTAACACAACCATTTGGTATGAGATTAAGATCTGTAGGTTAAGCAAAAGGTGAAGCTGATGAAGGTCACATCTGCGAAATTGTTTCGTGTTTTCCACTCTTAATCCCCTTGATTTGTTATAATATAATACCTCTCAAACTCACTGCTTTGCAAACAAGTTTCACAGTCCGTGCTTACTCCCTTATACCACATTGACCGATTACCTTTGTACAATAGTCCAGAAAAGCATTTTTTCCACTTTTCTCTCGCTACTCATTCATTAATTAACCTACAACACTGGGAGTATCATCTATCGATACGCCAGAGACGGCGCAAATGTTCGCACATACCTTTGTATTGAATTAAAATTGCTGCTGATAATACATTGAGAGGCGCCCATGTCAATGTAAGATACATCAAATTCCTATATTTCCCACCTATATTTTTGTTGGTTATTCCCTATAGTTTCCCTATATTCTGTTTTATATTTGCCTATATGTAGCCCTATAAGATTGTGCAAGGGGTCACTTTGTACCCTGCAATACTAACACTGTCACCAGTTTCACAAAGTCTGAGCATTAGGTAAAGTTTACCCCAGGATGCGCTTGAACCATTATGGGGCTATAACCGCTTTAACTAACTTTGTGTGTCCGAGAACACAATTAACTCGATTTCAAATTTTCCCCTGTAGCAATATTTTCCCCTTGAAGAAGGGCAGCAATCTGAAAATTTGCACCCCAGAATTTCTGACAGTCTTGTTCCTACTGAATTCAAAACGCAAAAAAAAAAAAAAAATCATTTTTAGCACAAAAATCCTACGGGGAAATGTTTCATTGACATACCAAACCCACTATGACCAAAAGCTTGCACTCCATGCAAAATCAAGGGTGGTAAAACGACACCAATATGAACAAGAATGAGCCCAAGGGATTGTTCCATAACTATAGCCTAAGCCGTACGGTCATTCATTTGAGGGTTTGCACCGAAGATTACGGCTTGTGTTGCCTAGAATGTACCTAATAAATATTTGAGCAAAAGGGTACATAATTTGAACATAAAAAAGACATAACTTTACCCGTAGTGTATGTTCTTGTTATTGGTATTATATGTCAAAAGCAGTGAAAAACATGTTTTGTCGACAGTTTCACTGAATGATCACTCAGCTTCCTCACGACTGACGTATTGATCCATCTGCAGTAGAGCGGGAAATTTGACTTAAAGTGACATGAGGAGATTTTTTAAGAATACGAATTTCAAATTGCACAGGATCGATTGTAGACCACCTACCAAGAACGTTTCGAAGGTTTATTGGACAAACAAGTACAAAAGAAAACAGCAAACCTTGTTTTGAACTTGCCTGACTATCGTAACTGTCCCCATAGAACACCGTACTAAATCATCATATTTTTACATAAAGACGGCGTATTCGGCTTATTCGCTTCAGGTGTTATCTAATGCATTGGAAAGCATTCCAAATATGCAAAAAACCCGGGTTCGAAAAAAAATTGAGGGCGCTTCTTTCTGGAAATCTCCTCATGTCTCTTTAAGGTCAACTTTTTCTCTTCTCCAGTGGTCTTGCAATTCAGCAGTGAATCATATACGTGACTTAAATTGTCCCTCGTCTCGGTTCATAACTTGATCCCCTCTGCTCTTCTCCTGATCCAGATTGATTTCCTTATCCATCGAGCTTTGCGATCCTCTTCTCTCTCAAAAACAAATGCATTATCCCAATCTATTACGTAATTCGCTCAAGCACGTGGTCTGTGATAGCCGATTTATTAAGTTCAGATTGAGATTATTTTCTTGTAGTTCGGGTATATTTCTGTTGACCTGCTTTTTTCGGCATCCACTTTGTGTGCAATGAGCCTGATACCAACTTGTCGTTTGGTTTCCCCAATATATGGCTGGGGACAACTTTGCAGTGAATTTTATAAATCACATTGGTATTTTTCTCCTTGTTCAGTTCGTCTTTTAATGAACCAGGGTATTTCTGATGGTGGTGTGAGGTTTTACAGCTGTAGAAATATGATTTTTTAATATTCTACTGATCTTTTCAGAGGTCTCTGTTACATAGGGATGACTACCATTTTATAAATTTTACCCCAGTACTACATTGAACTGTTAGCATCCCATTGTACCCAAATTATAA